>NW_019060034.1:146858-162597 GCF_000696155.1 Zootermopsis nevadensis
AAATGCTAATTCGATGATGCCGGCTGGCACACTGATTCACTATGAATGTAGGCCGCACCCCCTAGCGGCAGAAGCTCGTACTACATCCGGTTCGCCTTCTATTGACACAGTCTTTAAACTTTCCGATCGCACCTCGTACATCCTATGCTGAACCCTAATGGTCGCCTTAAGCAACTGCCTGGGATCGCGATTTCGAACCTCGCACGTATCATCGTTATTTACCCTCTGTTTATTGAACACGCGCCCTTACGATGGGCTTAATCCCCGTCAAGGGAGTCTTCCAGCTATCTCAGCAGTTGTTTAGAAAGCCTGTTAACAACGCGCGATAAATTTGATTCGCGCTGTTTGTCGGAATTAAGGCAGATAACTGGATCTTGCAAGGAGAGGTGTGTGATCCGACATAGGACTTTCGTACGTTCGTACAGGCATAATTTTGACATTATCCGTCACACCACAGGCTTGTCAGCAAATTCCATGGTGCGGAATCCTCTTTGACAAGCTGACTGTCAATAATTTGGTAAAAACGTCTTTTATGGTAACAGGCTGCATTATCTTTACACTACTGGACTCTCCTAAGCCAGTTGAATCTAGCCCACACGTTCACACCACATTTATTAACGACGTTTCTTTAACATTCTCCCAACTACGACAAGGTCATCTCCAAGGTTATATATTTCATTCAAATTTTCTGATTTAAAATGTGTACGCATATTTTATCTTCTCCATGCATGCCACAACATTTTTCTTGGTATGATATTCCTGAAAATATCCGATGAAGAGAGCACGTGACTTTGTGCACATGCCTGCTATTTCCACCTCTTCAGGTGGAAATACTCTAAGTTTCTTACCAAATTCCCTTGTCATAATTATTCCCCTAGGGCGGGAGACCATGTTTCGTACCCCTGTAGAAAATCAGGTTCAGCCTTTTTGTGTAAGTTATGATAAATTTTCTCGATTCATGGAAGTAGACGAGAACTTGAAAAGTATTCTGAAATGATGGCAACAAACCTTCCCCGAATGTAATCTGCCGAGCTAGGATTATTTTCAATACATTACACACAGATCGTTTGTATTTCGGTGTTAGCTCTGTGGCTTCCGATGATAAATTGCTCGCACGTATTCAGATTTACGTGGTCATGACGGCGAAAATGGGAAGTATTACGGTCTTCAGAGTTATCACGCAGTATATTTTGTGAGTAGTTATCGACGTTTCGGAGAAACAAATCTCCTGAGTCTTAAAATGTATTGGAAATTCAGAAGATGCATGTCCTGAAGTTGGATGCTGTGTGTCCTAGCGAAACGTCCGTGACCATATAGAGGACGATACGGATTCACAGTCGGTATCACCAAAATCATCATTTGATACTTGTTCTGTTGGAATTTCATAAATTTATCGTTTTGATTTGGACCGATAGAACCAACTTTTCGCTAAACGTGAAATGCTTCAGGGTTAGGCTTCTTGTAATCATATAATTTATAACACGTTTTATTTTTAAGATTTACGGACAAAGTTGTATGCTCCTACCTCTTAACAATTTTAGCACGAATTTTTATTGAGATTTTTTTTATAACTGGAAAATGAACTTAGTATACGTATTTTATACACGTTCCTTTCCAGAAGGCGTAACTTTGAGACTTATACAAGATTAAAATGTCGTAATATTCGTAATTTAATGACAGTTTTTCAACTGACCAAACTTCGCGACGGAGTATTGAGCACTGTTATTTAGTTTTCGAGACGTCCGTGGTTCGAATATTGACCAGGACATAAACTAACCTACAGAGTATTTTCGTGGTTTTATCAGACCCACTGGAAAATTCCGAAGGCCCGTCTCTCTCTCTCTTTTTTTTTGGGGGGGGGGGTTACGACCGCTTACTTTCAAATGTGTTGCAATTCATTAATTATCATGCACAATCCGAACTAGGAACAGTATCGTTAAGTAAATCATCAGTGAAAATAAATAGCCCACATTTCACAATTGCATGTTTTATACAGAGTGATTCAAAAGATTGGGGCCACACTGAAGGAGCGTATAGAGGGACTCAGAGAGAACAACTTTCGAATAGGAATCTATGTCCTCCGAAGTTATCCTGAGTCAGTCGAGTCCATTGAAGGTAGGGAAGTCTGATAACATAACGCTGAAATAATTTGGTTTGTAAGATTGTTAATGTAATCCTTGTATATTAATAAAAAACAAAATTAAGCTAGTAGGAGAATAGCAAAGTACGATCAACAGACATCCCTATCTTTAATGGCCTCGACTGACTCAGGATAACTTCGGAGGACATGGATTCCTATTCAATAGTTGTTCTCTCTGAGTTCCTCTATATGCTCCTTCAGTTTGGCCCTTACCTTTTGAATCACCCTGTATATGGTACAGCTATGAACTGTCCAATGTGTTTAGTAACAGGAAAACATACTTCTTAACTATTTAAATTTTCTTTTCGGTAATTCATATACAAATGTTAAAATGGCTTCTCAATGAGGTCTGTGCTTCATGTAGCTGATTAAATAATTCAGTGAGTTTGTTTGTGGAAGTTTTTGTATCTGATCGGTATAAAGACAAACGTGTAAGTTTGCTAACAGTTTGTGCGCGCCATTTCCAGAGCGGAACAAAAATACCATCTCCAGTTTCTGAACGGCCACTCTGCTATCAAAACGTTAAAAGAAAACGAGCAGACTCACGTTATAATCGGATTATCTCGTTTCATAACCTCAACGTTGTGTCACGAACCTCCATTTTGGAAAGTGGCAGTGACGTGGCTTCTCTACTTTCCTGGCGACGCCATGTTTCTGACGTCACCTTCACGCTATTGAATTGTGACCTAAAACCCACGGTCCATTTAGTTAAGTTCCATAACAGCTGGATATTGTTTATAAGACAGAGATGGGGGAGTCGGAGTCAGGCTACACAGTCCCTATGAGGTCATTTTCTGGTCGTAATCTAATTGGTTAACTAAAACCACTCTGGTTAGATATATTTTTCCGTACATTCTCTCAGTAAGTCAGCTTCTTGTATTTCTTGATTTCCTTTTACCTTTATTTCTTGTTCTATAAAACTTGGCATTAATCTGAAGAACAAATATGGCCACTATTTTTTCCGAGACAGCCCAAAAAGAGATTAGCGCGTCTCAGGGGAGTGGAGCCTGCGGTGAGGTTAAGATCGTCTTTGTATTTATGTCCCCTTGGGGAGATCTACACACGCACTGTGCTTCTTACCAACCTGTCTTACCAGAAGTGGATACTTTTCGCTGCAGCTAACGTTAATTTAATGTTGGGATATCTATATTCCCGGACTCGATAAAATTGAGAGGGAGTTTCCTTCGTTGTTCTGTGGAATTTTTCTCAATATTTATTTATATAGTGTTCTGTCTGACGACAGGTCCATATGAACAGGATCCTTCCATCCTTTTCTCGGACTTGGGCCTGTTCATATACGTTCTTGGCAGATGATCCAGAAGTGGTTTGCCATTGCCTTCTTCTGTGTGTGAATGGAGTAATTGTTGGGATGCCACGGGGAAACCGGAGAAGCCGCCCGAGGAAAACTCCATGTTGCCTAGACCACGGCCTTGCCCAACACAAGTTATAAATTCGGGCACCGTCGGGAATCGAACCCGAGACCCCAGGATTACAAGGCCAGCGTTCTAACCGCTAGACCACCTCATCTTATTATTATTTAGTGTTCTGTCTGACGACAGGTCCATATGAACAGGATCCTTCCATCCTTTTCTCGGACTGGGACCTGTTCATATACGTTCTTGGCAGATGATCCAGAAGTGGTTTGCAATTGCCTTCTTCTGTGTGTGAATGGAGTAAGTGTTGGGATGCCACGGAGGAAAACTCCGGGCTGCCTAGACCACGGCCTTGCCCAACACAAGTTACAAATTCGGGCACCGCCGGGAATCGAACCCGAGACCCCAGGATTACAAGGCCAGCGTTCTAACCGCTACACCACCGTGGCAAAACTGCGTGTCGCCTAGACCACGGCCTTGCCCAACACAAGTTATAAATTCAGGCACATTTAGTAACATTTAATGGGCGGGTCGTAATATTTTATTAATATTTTCAATACATGAAGCTTGTTGGCTGTAGTTCACAATATTTCGGCTGGTAGCCACGTTCCTGTTTGCCATATTCGTAATGCTTCAACCTAAAAGATCACATACACGTTGATACAAGTTGGGATGCGTGTAGCTGAACAGAGTACCATGATGGAAACTGTAGTCTGAGAAGGGAGGAAGGTTGTATCGCGGATTAAATTGCAATGGTTGCTTTACCAGACTGTGATATTAACGCCCAGGGTGAAGAACCCGGGGAGCGGATTAAGCCGCTTGCACAAAAAAGGTTGAAACGCGTAGTCTCCGTGTTTCAACATGTTGCGGAATTGGTTCATGCCTTTAGTATTTTTAGAAACCTTTGAAGAGAATGCATGGAGATTATAAGGGGAAAAAAATTATTAATTTGTGCAGGATCAACCGATGTACGTAGAACAAGTTTTCCAACAAATCTCTTCGGTAAAATTCTTACAATGTCTTATTAGAAAAGTGAAAAGAGCTGTTTTCCGATGGAAATAAATGAATTTTTCGGAAAAATTTTCGGCGATATATAATTGAAAAATAAAGTAATTTAATTAACATTTTTTTTGGAAATAACACGTGAGTTGATGCATTATTTCTTATTAATTGAAATAATTTCTTCTAATTTTACTACTCTTTATATCCCAATGTAGTTTACTTTTAACCTAACGTTTACTTTGAAATATTACTTGTAGTTATTTGTATTCTGTTTTGCTGAATCAGTGCGTTTTGCGCTGTATTTTGCAGTGGAATTAAATAATTTGCATTTTTCCGCCAGGGGGCCTCAATAAATTGTTGTATTTAGAATCTTCGTCGTCAAAAATCTCATTTGGTGAATAACTTAGAGAGTTACGTTTTAAATAAGTGTACAAAGTACAAGAAGCTTAAACCAACCTGACATTAATTACTATGTCAATATGAAATAATATAAAATGAGAATCCAGTGATTCAATAACGTTTTTTATAACGCGTCGAGCTCTGCTTAAGCCGTTGTTGCACATCTGTTCTCATTCGTTTCCAGTGATTCAATAACGTTTTTGATTACACGCCCATCTCTGCTTAAACCGTTGTTGCACATCTGTTCTCATTCGTTAATCCCTTCTGCGGAAACGGTCTGAGTTTATTTTCAAGTAGTGTATAAGCCTCGTCTCCAATAAAACGGGAAAGCTAGTGAACACTGGATTCCAATAGGAGTTTCAGGTGGTGGAAATTGTAACGACTTATCGTACAGGCTTGTGATAAAACCACTTTTCTTGTAGCTCGGCGCTAAAGCCCGGAAGACATCTTGTTTTAATAAACTAGCAACTGAATGCCTTTTTCTGTTAGTCAGCCATCTCGTGAACCATTTCCTATTTTTTATACATTCACTCACAGCAATACCAACAGATGCCGAATTTGTTACATGTAAATTTGGTACCGACATCATTTTCACTAGAACTTCGCGTTGTTTCAAGCTATGTGCTTCTTCTGGTATCAACGTTTAAGGGGTACTTAACTTAAAGGCAACGAGGGGGTCACTGTAACTGTGTGCAGCCTACACAGTCACGGCGTGTAGCAACATTTTCCTAACTTTATACATCTCCTATTTTATGATCAAACTGTTTCATTATTCTACCAGAATGTACAAAACTCGTGCTTTAAAAAAAGCAAATATTTAATACAGGCTGTTAAACGCACTGGTATGAATGCTATTATAAAATGTAACATGTCGTGAAATGTTAACAGTTAAAATCCAGATTAAATTAGTTTAGCGGAACCGAAGTGCCACGTAGTCTTGTCGGTGATTACTGACGTTTCGGAGAAAATAACTAACCCCTTGTAGAGTTTATGAAAGCTACATAAGAAACATCTTTGCTTTTATCCTAAGTTTCTGTCTTGAAGATGGAAGCAGTATATTCATCCGAAACGTTGATAATATTCCACAGGATTACGCAATGTCACAAACAGTTATACGGCAATGAGATTTTTAAATCGCCTTGGAAGTGATATAGAAAATTGAGCTATTTAATCGCGTCTGTGCTGTTTGGTATAAAATCTCCCGATTTGCTTACTCTCGTTGTAAACGTAGATGTTTACGTACGTGATTGCGTAAGGGGAATGAGGGAAGTAAAAATAGATCCATGTAGTTCGCTTATAGATTTCTGGAAGAAGACTGTCTTCAGAGCCCTAACAGAGAATCCAAGTGAAGGAATAAATGAATTTTTTTTTTCTATATTTCTGAGAAGCAGCATGCTGAAATATCATACAAACCATATATTCAGCAATTTTATTTTCTTCTCATATCCCTGCCTTCTCGCTGTAAAAACTGCTGATAACAGCAAGGAACAAAACAGAGGTATCCATCTTACGTAAATAAAAAAGAAATGGTGACTGAAAAACCTACTCAGGCAGTTTCGTGGAACTGCATTACAGTGTTGTCAACTTTACGCTCGTAAACTTTCGTGTCTGACGCGAGTTGATACATAGTAACTCATGTTTGTGACAGCATCTGCGCAGTGTTCTGTCAGTGACACACAATGTCACGACTAGCAGCAGTCACACTGTTCTGATGGAAACAGGTTAAGGGTAAGATCCCTTCGCTTCCCTCCCCACACTGAAACTGTGAAAGATAATACCCTAACTGTAACACATAGGACACGAACCAAGTTGATGTTCACAAACTTTTTATGACGTGGCCAGTCACGTTAATTGGCAGGACGACTCAGAAATATACAGTACCGCTGACAGCAACACCCTCTACTGGACGCGTCCCATAATCACAGTACTCTTTCGTGGGATTTATTGCATTCTCGCCACGGAACTTGAAACTGACCACACATCTCCATTTAGTGACGAAATTAAGAGAAATGGAGCCTTCCATACATTCCCCTACATCTTTTAATAGTGTGGCGACTAACTGTGAGGCCAGCGTCACCCAAACATTTATTATTTTTTTTATTTATTGTTTACAACTGTTATAATAAGATTGTTTGTTACTAAAATAATAATTTGCAACTGATGTGTTGTATGTTGTTGTTATTTCTAAAGTAAATTTGAAACGGTGTTTGAAACCGTCACTCTAAACCAAGGAAACTGTAAGATTTGCGCTTTTGTTCAAAAAAACCCCAAAAAACACTCCTTCATAAGGAATTGCCCGTAAAGCATTGTCTGTACTGCAGTTATTCGGAACCCCGACCCACACTTCAATATTTGTATTTCTGAATGGTGAAATTGTGCAATGTTAAAGCGCGAACAACAACGAAGTATTTAAAATGAGACTGAAAGAGGCTGAGTTTATTTACCTTGGAACCAGATACACTTTTGTTTCAATGTCCTTTTCTTTCTTCATCAAAGACAAATATAAACCACATTCTCTGAGTAACAGTCTGCGTTTTAGCCAATAAGATGAATGATCTGACTGTCTGACTGAACGACTGAATGACTGAACGACTGAATTAATGACTGTCTGAAAGATTGAATGACTGACTGACTGAATGACTGCCTGAATGTATGACTGACTGACTGACTGACTGACTGACTGAATGACTGCATGAATGAATGAATGAATGAATGACAATAAATATATGAATGACTGACTGAATAACTGGTTGAATGAATGAATTACTGATTGAATGACTGCCTGAATGTATGACTGACTGACTGACTGACTGACTGACTGACTGACTGACTGACTGACTGACTGACTGACTGACTGACTGACTGACTGACTGACTGACTGACTGACTGACTGCATGAATGAATGAATGAATGAATGAATGAATGAATGAATGACAATAAATATATGAATGACTGACTGAATAACTGGTTGAATGAATGAATTACTGATTGAATGACTGTCTGAATGAATGAATGAATGACTGTCTCACTGAATGACTATTGAATTTACCGATGACTGAATGCGCTTCTGAATAAATGGCATAGCTATCGAATAAACTTCGTGACAGATTAATATTTAGGCTGATTTAATGGCATTATTGACTTATTAAATACCCCGACAGACTGGCTGAGTGACGAAACATTGAATGACATGACTTACTGTCGTAAATGCTGAATGACGCAACTGAATTAATGTGTGCTCTTCTTTGCTGTTCGTCGTTTTGTGTGTTAACTGAACATGAGTCTCGCAACAGCTGCAGTATTCTTGGTTCGTACGACCCAGAACAGTCAAATGTAGTTTTCCTTATGTCCTCAGACATTATTTTAAAGGTACGTTCATCGCGATCAGTCGGTGATCCATGCCTTTTTTGCAGATGTATTAATTTTATTATATATATTTATGACTTACTTGCTAGTAGAACACAGCTATCTCCAGGCTCACCGCCGTGAAAACCTCAAATCCTACATATTTGGTCGCAGTTCAGAGAATGTCGTGCTCTGTAGAGTCGACGTAATCTCATGTCTATATATAATATAATATAATATATTTGGTTTAGACTATATACAGAGATCTGTGGCCGCCTAACACCAGGTTTTCACGGCCACAGTCCTTACATACGTAGCACTATTAGCACTACTGCTTACTACAACTATTCCCTAATGCTACTCTACATGACTATTCCTTAATCCCTAATACTATTTACATAACTCTTCCGTATTGTTCTCGTGCCTTCTACCCCAGTGGCAGTTCTAAATTCCTAATTTTGACCTGTCTTTTACATCTTACTTTGTACAGAAATTTCCTTACATCCCTGACCTCCGTGTCATTCGTAGTGCTTAAAATTTTCTTGAAGGCCAACTCTTCGCCAACGGTGAACCACTTGTTCCTCAGGAGCTGTTCCCTCCACCTCCCGGTTTCCGTACACTTTAATAGTATGTGAATCTCGCTTTCTGTCGCCCCACATAAAGGGCATATTTTCCCATCCATGCCCCCCCTCATCCCTCTCAGCTTCCAAATACCCGCTCTGAACCATGCCCATCCCTCCCTCTCCGTCCTCGTACAGCAACCAATGTAGCCCTGTCTACCCCACCCTGATTTCATCTCCCCGTACAACGCCAGAGATCTCTTTTCTCTAATTTTAGCAAAAACGTTCTGTCGTTCTATGGCGTTGCACCTTTCCTTTAAAATTTCCCACGTCCTGCCCACACTTCTTCCTTGCCGAACTCTTTATTTAATTTGCAATGATTCCACCATATTCAGCTTACATTTCTTCAGACATGCATAACCCAATCACCACGGATCTATTTAGGAATGAATGCACTGCCAGGTAACCTGTAATGTAAGGAACCAGAATGCTGGACGAAATTGAAAATCGCCACATGTAACTTAATCTTACGAATTTAATTTCTACTCTTAAGACGTGTCCAGATTTGCAGGTAGACTGAAAATATATCATTTTAGGTTCATCGACGCCTTTGGCAGACACACGTGGCCTCAAGAGGATGGTTCATTTTAGTGCTTCACATATTAAAAATTAAATCACAAAGCCCAAGGGGATATTCTGTGTTTATGTCAGCCATTATTATGCATGGATACTCATTATGACGGAATGAAATGTAGTTTGGTGTAATGAATAACTGATTGTTTTTTCGAACACTGCTGCCTGTTGTAATGAATTTTGCTCTGAGAAATAACAATGTTTGTGAGTTTATGAGAGCGCCGTCTCATTGCAGGGTTCAATATTTTGTGTGCACATTTTTCTAATATTCTAATGCTACCAACCTCGACTCTGTGGTGAATATTTAATAACTATTGGTTTGATTCTGCAGAAGCATGTAACTTTCAAGATCACGAATTAGTTGGTTACAAAATGCAAGAGAACTGACCTCTTTAAGATGGTGTTTGTTTCGTTACTTATCTAAATTCTATACGGTTAATTTATGTTCTAATTCTTAATATTTTAATATTTTCCGTCAAATCACAATTTTAGTAAGATAATAAAATATAAAATATTTAAAATATAATTTCACGTTCCGCATCGAATGATCGATTTACAAATTGGAACGTCTCTTACGACATGTTTCGGTTATATTTAACCGTCCTCAGGTATAAATGAGATTGGTAAATTTAAAACTCGAATTACAATCATTTAAAATGTTATGCAGTTTATTGAAATGTTCTTATCAGATTACTCTTATATATTAGAACGAAGGTATTGTTTTTATATGGCGTGGTTCATCTGATGTTCAATATTAGTCTGTAAAGCAATGATTTAAATAAAAACATTAATAAATATGGAGTAATATAGAAAACAAAATGATGGAAGTAAATAATAAAGTTCTAATTCTTACTCAGAATTTCGGTTGCGTAACTCATGTGTAATTTACCTCCTGCTGGTGGTTCTCAGGCACTCCACCGCCTACTGTAGCGCTTAGCAACCATCTTGTCGCGCTTTGTCACTGGACATTCGACATAAACCGTCTGTTTCTTGGTCAGCTACTAGCATTTCGCTCTGTGAGAGCTGCAACGTAGACATCTTTTAATTTTGTGTTGTCAGTTAAAATAAAATATCAGATCTTTCGCGCTAAAAATGAAAGTGCTTGTAATGGGTACCTTATCACAGACGCTGATAGCTGTGCCGATTAGTTCAGATTAATCTTACCTGTTTCATCTTGGTAGTATTATCCTCGGCTAGAGGGCATCGTTATCGTTGGAATTCTTGAGTAAGCCGTTTTAACCCTTTCTCCGTACACATTCTCATATCACGTTCCCATTTATTTCCGGATTTATTTACAAACGTACTTCGTATGAGTGAACACACACATTACTTAATAGGTCCACTTTCGATTTGACAAGTCGTGATCTCGTGACGTCTCCTCGTAGTCCGTACGTTTCTCGGAATCATTTTTTCTGTCTTTTACAAACTGAGTCAGCAAGACTGCCCTAATCCAAGGTTTCACTGCAGCCTTTTCTTCTGTTTTCCCAAACCCTCACTGTTTCTCTAATTCCATCATCTGTTCCGTGTATCCACCTGCTTCCAGCATCCACTCCTTTCCTGGTTTTTTTAACTTAACTTCTGTAACCTGGTCAGCATTTGTCCAAAACTGATTGTTAAATGACGGAACTGTTACTAAGTAAACTGCAAATAAAAGTTACTGAATAATGCTGACGACAACCAAACTCAACTATCGCTCGATTTTTTCCGTCACTACATATTTTTTCGCAGAAAATTACCTTTCCATTATTTACTCTCTGTCCCCAGTATTATTTTTATTTCAGCTGTGTCATGCTATAAAAAAATTAATTAGGTCGAAACGGATAACATTTTTGTGAAATACTTTTTATGAATGCAATCCGATCAATAGTCACCGGTGATCAAAAGAATAAATCTAATGTGACGAAATAATAGAAGACTGTTTAAGCGTGTTGCCTAACGTATTGAGACTCTGTTAGATGTGTACAAATATAGATGTCAGCAGCTCCGAAACTAATGCTGTGTTTGCAGCCTTGCTGTGACCTGTGGCTTCTATCCGTCGGTATTTCATTTCACGACGTTTTATAATTGTAGCTTGTTATTATCCAGTTCGAAACACATTAACATCCCATCTAATTTTAAAACGTGTAAAATAACGATGTACAAAATTGCAGTTTTTCAAATTATTTTGCCTGACATGTGGTTCCTTACTCTGAGAAAATTTCTTGTTGTCTCTTGGCTCTACAACCCGGTTGTGGGTTTTCGCCGTCTCTTATTAGGAGGTTTCTTGGTCTTAAAGTGTGAATTTATGAGTACTGAGTGACCAGCCCACTGACTCTGCACAATTTCTGCTCAATCCTGATTTGACTGCCAGAGACATCTAGCAGTGAATCAGGAGAGACTTGGGTGAGAAATGGCCGCTGAATTTTGCTTACGAAACATCTCGTATCATGCTCGAAAGGTTTCTTTACGTGCCATAAATCTACGACATGAGACCTAAGGCTTTATTTTACTCCGAAGGAAGTTGTGATACGGATTTTTATCACCCTTAAAAACCCATCGACCTCGACCGGGATTGAACCGGTGAACCTTGGGTCCAGTGGCGGACACCTAAACTCTGAGTAAAGTATTTGAGGAAAATGTTTGGATCTTAAAGGATGAAGTGTACAATTTAGGATGATATTAACGAGGAACATCCGAGATGTATACAGATGTTTCATTATGGTAAGGTCTATGAAAGTATTGTGGGTTGGACATTTGGCTCATAAGAAGCAGAGATGACATACAATACGCAGTAATGGAGTGGATACCTTTAGAAATGTCCTCTTAAAGACCAAAATGATATCTCTGGATGAGGGTAGACGCGGCTGGCTCAGGACTCTTAACGATGCCAAATCATCTGGAACTGCTGCAGTATCACTGTTCTTGAATCCACGGTATGGCGCGCCCTCGGGATCCCGTTGAAGAAGACGGGAACAAGGTAGCTGTGAGTAAATACAGTGCGAAGACGCCTACAGCCGACAGTGGGCAGTCTTTAATGCGGATGCTGGGCGTAGCAATGAAAAGCTTTCGCCCTGGAAAACTTCTGTTAACAAAACTTCTAATTCTTTGCATTTTTGGAATTCCTGTTATGCAACCGAGGCGAATTTTTTATTTGATAAGAGTTTGAATCAATACTCGGACGTTTCGGAGACTGCCTCTACACGTCAATATTGATTTTTAATGCTACTGATAGAGGCGTAGAGTGTCCAATCGTTTGAATTTTCTTTTGTATAGGCGAAGCCAGTGGCCCGAGAGAGTACACGTATTCAGTGCCTTAAGAACTGTGAATTTGCATATTATGCTTTTAGTAGCAGTTGTTAATTGATACGTTCTTGGTTTGTTTGTAGTCTAAAGGTTAACGATATCTAACCTAACCTAACCTAACTCTAACTTAATCACGCCCTTTTTATCTCGCGAAATGAATTTATTTAGCATGTTTCTGATTTGTGGTTAATAAAGATAACACCAGCCATAGATGTTACTGATTGGCCCTTTATAACGCTGTCGTTGCTAGAACAGAATTGTGAATAAAATTTAGCCGGAGGATATTTGGCCTGTCTTGTTACCCATATTAGACATAATTTGAGACCCTGAAATGGTATTCGTTTTCTCACCTGACAAGCGTTGTCCAACACACTAAGCAACATTCCAAATGTAAAGCTGATTTTCCTCAGCTGCTAACAGTCGATGACCGTCGGCCCTTGTACCTTCTAAAAGCATGGCTTGATTTTCGCATCATTAAAGCGCCTGACAAGGGTGACGGTCGAGGTACGTGTTCTGTGGAAATTCAAGTGTGTGGGCTATAATGAAAAATGAATGGGACATCAGTCTTTGTAGGATTTGAGGTTTTCACGGCGGTGATGGCTGCCTTCTGGGTTGTTACACCGTGTAGTCTGGTAGAAGTTTACCAGCGTTTCACAGGTCCTTGCTTTGTCCATCATCAGGGTGACTCATCGCATCTGAAACGTTCGTAAACTTCTATTAGACTACACGGCGCTAAAACCTAGAAGACAGCAATCTTGAGACGTCAATCTTTACCTTAATCTATCTTCATTTGCAATGTTTACAACAAGATTGCTATTGTGCACGAGTCTTGCTTAAACCATCTCTTCACTGTTATTGAGTGAAATGAACCAGAAACACACACCTCATTCTGTCACATTAATCACATCATGCCTCTGATTTGGTAAATAAAACCAGCTTGATATCTGAAACAACACCTAGCATGTAGAGTAGCAATGCTAAAGTAATCATTTACCAGCACTAAAAATGTGTAGAACACCCAAGTCGGAAGAAAATGTCCTCGGGTTAAACACAGAATAAAACACGCTGGCTGTTTTAGAAAGGTGGTCAGTCGATGTACTGATCCACGGACCGGAAATTCAGTAGTCGGCTACCGTAGACCGTTGACGTGTTTGTCTCACGACGTACTGCGAACATGTGCAGATCCTACCAGAATGTTCACGTAACAGAATCAAAGTAGCCTTACTATAATACACAAAGGATATCTAACAAGATCTTTGACAAAATGCAGTAGGCTGTAGGCGTATTCGACAAAAAACCATTTATTCTGTGTCTTGAAAGGTTAACGAATAAATATACTCATTATAATGTAGGAAAATTATTACTAAGGATATATAGGCATGCGTTTTCTCCTTTCGCGAGCCCTCTAAAACAAAACACACTCCCTCATACATATATATATATATATATATACCGGAGGAAAACTCCGTGTTGCCTAGACCACGGCCTTGCCTAACACAAGTTATAAATTCGGGCACCGCCGGGAATCGAACCCGAGACCCCAGGATTACAAGTGGGAGGTAAGTTTTTCCCTGTACCTACCAAAACACTCCTAACCAGGACACTTGGAGGAGGTTGACTTGCGTGTTTCGCTCTCCGACAGTCGTTTGTGCCCATTAAATGGTTGTGCTCCAGAGCCACCTGCTTGCAGGAAATCTAACCCAGATGATCTCAGTCTCGTAGCTTTTCTCTTTTCGGACTGAGATATGCAGGCAAAACGGGAGGCGACCCGCGGAACACAAGTTGACAAACAGACGCTATGTAGTGTGATGTACGCGAAGCGTGATGTTGGAGATATGCATCGTGTCGCCTGAAAGGTTCAGGAGACGCTTTGTACTGTTGCCTCCGGCCATAGTGTATCTGAGAAGCAACGGGAAATGTATGTCGCGGTGTTTCATCGCTCGCTTTGTTGGCTGCATTGCACAGAGATATGGCGGCCAGCCGGTGCTCTTGTACGCGGGAACTGATAATGTGCAGCGGTGAGATGTGGAACTAACAAACTAATGAGTCGTTTGGTGAGAATATTTCTTGGAAAATGTATACACGCTCGGCTGGTCGTCGTATTCCGCAACTTTTTATGCAGACCGGAAGTTCATCGTCGTGTTCACGAAAACCCACAGAGGGACTGTGAACGTTTATCCGAAATTACTTTGAACCAATCCACTTCGTCGCTACTGTGTCTCTGACAACCATTTTGATACTGTCCTCTCATATTCGACTATATTTAAAAAACGGTCTCGTTCGTTACAAGTTCACCACTAAAATGTATCCATGTGTGCTACACGCCTTTCCCATTTCATTATCCTTGATTTTATAAGCCCATTTATATTCTTCTGTCTTAGTTGCAAACACAAATTTTTGTTACTATAAACGCTGCACAGTTGTGAGATCAGAAATGCATACGGAATTTTGTCCGGAAAATCTTAAGCCTCTGTTATAAAATTCTAAGGGCTGTTGAATTGGATTTCAATAGCTGAGTCACATCTGGCAGAGAATATTGACTGCCAGTGGTGACCTCTTGTGAACATGATATTAAGCTATTGGGTTCCATAAAATTCAGGCAGCTACTCAAGAAGGATTCTGTTGTTTGCAGTTTATCAATTCAAACTATAATCACTGTTCAACAGCGATTGGACTTTCAGTTGAGGCTCCAGAACAAAGAATCCGAAGAGGGTACACTTGGCTTTGTAGTGTAGTGTTGTTTTCTTCGGTAGACCAGTGGTTTTCAACCTGGGGTACGCGTACCCCCGGGGGTACGTGAAATATTAAAAAATATATATTATTTTATGATAAACACTGAATAATCAGTAATGTAATTTATTTAATTGATTTTAGATGTAGATTATATACTATGTATAACTTGAATTATACACCAACAACTTTGGGGGTACAAAGTTGAGGAGAAATTATATCTGGGGGTACGCGAAGACATCTTAGGGGGTACGTGAAATTAAAAAAATATATAT
>NW_019060034.1:171767-187832 GCF_000696155.1 Zootermopsis nevadensis
AACTATAATTTATATATTTTGCATTTTATTCTCTAAATTCTTTTATAAATTCTTTCAAATTCTTTAGTGTTTCTTTCAATCTTCTACTTACAGACCGATATGTACATCTGATCAAATTTAAGAAAAGACAACACCTCGCCCAAAATTGAAAAACAAATGGCATGAAACATCACCAAATGGAATCATATTTGAGTTTTAAGTTCGTAAATCTTTTACACCTGATGATGGTTTTATAAAAACTGAAACATGTTGTGTAAAGGATGTTCCAAAATGTAAATCGATCAATCGATATGGAACATCAATGATATTTTATTATCTTAATTATAAGAAATATTAAATATTGTGATAAGACGGATTAAAATAAATAATTGTTAGAATATTCACAATATTACGCAATTACACTATCTTAAAAATTAATGTTGCTCATGTCTTATGATCGCATTAATCAAGCTACGATATTAAAACTTACAAATATGGACTGGGACTCATAGCGGTTTAATCTTATACGGCGTTTATTGAAAATGTGTGTTGTGGTTAAGATTTTATTAAAGGGCTAGTTTGTCGGAGGGAGCGTACAAATTTGATGATATCATAATCAGAAAAATATCGCTGTGCTAAACAGTGTCAGAGGCGTATAAAACATGCAATGGTCTGGAGCATAACCGAAAAATATTTTCAAATTCCACTTCTCAGGAATTAAAACGAGAAGCTGAGAATAGGGAAAACTGGCGAACTGTTTTTTGGACAGAAGAATGGACCTGTCGTCAGACAGAACACTAAATAAAAAAACAGTGGTCTAGGCAACACGGAGTTTTCCTCCGGGGGCTTCCCCGGTTTCTCCGTGGCTTCCCAATAATTACTCCATTCACACACAGAAGAAGGCAATGGCAAACCACTTCTGGATCATCTGCCAAGAACGTATATGAATAGGTCCCAGTCCGAGAAAAGGATGGAAGGATCCTGTTCATATGGACCTGTCGTCAGACAGAACACTAAATAATAATAATATCCCACTTCATTGCCAGCAGCAGGACTAATTAATAAATATGGTTAGCTTTACATTAAAGGCATGGTTTAATATGTAGTACCACGTCTTTTTCATGAAAGTATTGAACTACCCACACGAAAACAAAGGAGCCAGTTTCTATCCGTGTGGATTATTTCAGATCTCTTCAGCCGTTTCTAAAGTACGTCTGCTGTCCACCGAACGTTGTAACGATTCCACTTGCCTGGAGACTTGAGCTGAATCGAAACACAGGCAGGAATAAAACTGTTGCAGAGGGATTGTCTTTATTTGGAGTGGGAGCTCGTTTCAGGCTCTCGGTTTCGTGTGTTTCTCCGAAGGAATACACTCCTCCAGATAACGCCGTGACATCATTACGACGAATTCTAAACAGAGTGCAAGCTACACAGGTCTTAAGTGAAAGCGAAGGAGGATTATTACCCAAACCCGCTCACATGCAGTGAAGCAAATGGGACATACAAGACGATGCAAGTCGCCATTCTGCTGCGTGTACCAAGAAATCCTGCAGGAACTGATATCTTAAGTTCCTGACCACCCACCAACCCACCATAAAATCTGGACGTTCCACCTTCTGATTTACATTTTCTTGTATTCAACCACAAGGGCTCTTTTCGTGGCATAAGGACATTGTGGACCTCTGGGCTAAGAGAGACTACGTAGAAAAGTTATAAAAGTGCAAACGTTCACAGCAGCTAAATCACAAATAACTGCAAATACGTTTTTGAATCGCCCGGGACATCTCAGTCAGTAAGTGACTAGCTTCGGGCTGGATGTCTCGGTTTCGATCCCCGACGGGGGGAGTGGATTTTTCTTCTGACCTCTGCCTCCGGACAGGCTCTGAGGACCACCCAACCTCCTATCCAATGGGTACCGATGTCCTTTCTCGGGGTTAAAGCGCGCCCGAGGCGTGATGCTGACCACTCACCCCATCTAGTGCCGAGGTCAAGAATGAGTAGGAGCTAACCGCTTCTCCCCCCAAACTATCTATGTGGCGTGTAGTGGGACTGCTTCATTTTTTACTTTAGCCTGGTAATCACAAAACAGAAGTCATTCTATGACACTCCTTGTGACCGGCAAAATACTTTCTTATGTGTTTGAAAGAAATTAGTAAACAAATTTCTAACGAATTGTTAACTTACGTACCGTTACGTGTGGTTCAGAATAAAATTTGTGTATACGGTATCTCCCCAGAAACACGAAAGCTGTAATTTGTTTCACTACAGAAATGATAACTGCTTTGCCGACTAAAAACATGGAGCGATTCGTCCTGTGATTTTGTTTTCGATTGCCGTAGATTTCAGTGTTGGTCGTCATTATATCTTCTTTCAGACGATAAGCATTTCGCCGTTTATCTTCAAATTTCGCTATAAAAAATTTTATTTTAAGACTGGTGTAATTGATATAAAAGCAAAATTGATAGTGTGGTTTATATAACGTCGTCTGTTTTGAGGAATTACGAAACTGAAATAAATTAATTTAGCTGAGAAGTGAGTAAGAGGAAATGATAATTATATATAATCACGTAGGCTTAGAACAGTAAATTTGACACAAATTCCATGTAAGTTTATCTATTGTAGCATTTCCAAGTTTCGATGTCATTATTGCTGGATGTGGTAAACCATTTCTGAAATCAGAGTAGTTATAATGGAGGCCGACCTCTCTCAAATCTACCAAAATAGAACAAGATACGAGGCGCGTCCCAAAAGTAAGTTTCCCTGGGGCCGTTTACAGAAACAAAACACAATTTCATGGAAATATTTATTGCAACAGATACAGCAAGTGTCCAGCTATTTTTCAACATATTCGCCACCGGAATTGAGACATTTGTCATACCGTAGGACCAACTTTTGAATACCTGTGTCGTAGAAGTCGCCCGCCTGGGATTGGAACCACTGTGTGACAACCATCTCCGCCTCTCTGTCATTCTCAAAACGCTGACGCTGACCAGACAGGAATTTCTTGAGGTGTAGGAAAAGATGGAAATGACTGGGAGCGAGGTCCGGGCTGTAGGGTGAATGATCAAACACCTCCCAGCTGAACTCCTGCAGGAGACTCGCTGTCCGGGAATAAGAACCTCCATCTTCAACAGCTGCAACGATGCTACTGTGAGAACGCGGGAAGTGCCGTTAGTGCATGCGCCATGCTACGTCATTGCTCTATCACGTACGCACAGTCGCTTCGCGCAATATAAGGTTTGCTAGCTGTGGGACGAGTGGGAAACTTACTTTTGGGACGCGCCTCGTATTTGTCCAGCAGCCGAAACGCAGCGAAAGGGGATTCTGAAGGAACAAGAACTTTTATGAGCAACTTGGTCATATTTACATTCGTGTTTTGTGGAAGAACATTCATCCAATCTTCAGGCCGTTTAACCTCACAGTTCGTTTGTGAAAGATAACGTAGTCCCTGAAGAACTCAGAAAATTGGCTAATTTAAGTGGAACACTAACTGGGCAAGATGTTTACTGTGGATGCGTTTTCAGTTTCTCTATCCAAAATAGTTTCTCTTGTGACTGACGGTATTTTTGGCATGAGTAATAAATTAGTTGGACTTCTAAAATTTCTTTCAGGAAAAACAGCTTTAATGTGCTTTGTTTGTCTGTAACAGTGTTTGTTTGCCTCATTGCGAGTTGGTGTTTGTCGGACATGTTTGAGTATCAATATCCAATAATAATCTTCTTGGCGGGAAGAAGTTAGGAAATGCACATATATCGTAATATTACCGGTAAAATGTACCATAATTTGATATTTGCAAATAGGGACAATAGTGTCACTTATCTCAGTTCTAGTGGCGGAGTGCCTACGACCACTCCAGCAAACTCAGAGTCTGATTTTGACCTCACGTTAAATTAGAGGATTTATAGAAATATAATATTTTTACAATTATAATTCAAGAGTTGTATTTCAGTGGCATTTGAATTATAATGTGGGGAGGTGGGTTAACTCTATTAATTCTAATTTCTATATCAAAATTCGAATATTGTCTTTAATACTTACGGAAATAGGCGAGAAAATTACAATTATTTACCTTACGAAAGTAGGCTAAACTCTAGAGAAGAGAACATTGTGCTGTGTTATCTACAAACATATTTTATTGTATAATAAACTAAGCTAAAATATTCCTTACAATTTGATATTGATTGTTTTATAAAATGTTTTGATGTAAACAAAATTATAAAGTCAAAATTTTTTCGTAAAATTCTCCAGTATCTTAACACATTTTAAATGTAATCTTTAATATTTAGGGAACCCAGTTTTACCATGTTCGGTATAATTAGAGCATTTGGAAAGAATAATTATTCTTTCAACATGACTTAAGTAGTCATAGAAATTATATTAAACTAATGCCCCTCAAGCCCAAGTTTTGGAAGCTTTCTAATGTACCATTGTCAGTAACGTGTGGAATCGATTTTGAACTAAGAAAGCATATTAAAGAAACTGAATACTAGATAAGGTCTGAACCTGAAGCAAGTATTTCAGTTGAAGATGAAATTACTGAAGCTTGGAATACTTTCCTATCAACGTATTGTCCTGTGAATACATCTTTCAGTGTCATTAATAGTTTTTCATTCTATACACAAAAGTATTAAAGTATATTTTATATTAGCTACTACGTAAAATTCGATTAAGCAGCGACTTTGTAGTGGTAATTGATGAACGTTATACATCGTTAGTACCTAAGATTCAGCAGCCGAATTCTTAACTGATACTTTATTTGAAATTTAATACTGTGCCATAATTATTTGAGAAGCTGATAGTCTCCCAACTAGTCAATAAATTGAATACGCGAAATGAAAGCTGGAATTTATTATCCGTGTTTAAAACACCCCGTTATTGCGCCCTAAGTCATTTTAATCCGTCAGTTGCTTCTAATTTAGATTCACCGAAATATTTTACTAGCGTTTACAGCAAGATGTCCGATATGGCCTCATCTGTCAGGTTTCTTTGCTTCAGAAACCACATGATAAGTATGTGATCAGTTTAAATTATGAGGCGCTCAGTTATTTTCATACTTTTTAGTACAGTTAGGATTTTAAGGCTCTGGATTCACTCCACACCGTCTTATCATAAGTTTATAATAATTTTCTGTGTCCAGGCAGGGGTTATGAATACTTGGAATATCAGGAAAGGTGATTGGCGAAAAATGTCTGGACGTTCTACTACGCCTGAGTAAATGAATCGTCTGTCTTGTAGAAACGTAATCATCTCCCTTCGACTCTTCATCGTTATCAAAAACGGTCCAGGCTTTGACGACTTCTAAAATGTTATTTCAGCAGACTGCGTCTTTCTTTTGTCATTGTGTAAAATCCCACTTTACGAATCTCTGTTTCTGGTACAAAACTCTGTCCTTTGTCCATTTAGCTACAAAACTGAACGGGGACACGCGAAGCGTGAATGCCATTATGGCGAACAGAGAGCCTCCTGGGTGTGTGAGTGCATTATGGCTTAGTCCAGAGACGGAGAGAACGCTGTGCTAGCCTTCTGCGGTCATCGACAGCTATATCTATCAGTGGATAAAGACCTAAAAGGCATTTGCAGTACGCACCGCGTGGTACTGGCGTGTTTAATGGCTCGGCGACCGGATTCCCTCACGCAACGTAAAAAGTGCGTTTGTGTTAAATGGGTACAGTATATTATATCAAGTTTCTTGAAGCACAGTTTCCCTTTACAAGCTGACAGTATTCTGTGATTACCTCCTACCTTTCATGATTCCGAGTTGTTCATTACCATTTTCACAAAATCTCGCCAACTGCCCCTATCCTCAGCCAGATTAATCCAGTTCATATGATTTTACACTATTTTCTGAAGGTCATTTTCGTCTCGCCCTTCTAAGTGCTCTCTTTATTCTAATTTTTCAGACTGTATTATTCTCACATCGGGGTCCTCAGTGGCCTCGCGGTCTGAGGCGTGAGCCTTCTGCCGCTTGGTCGCTGGGACCGTGGGTTCGAATCCCACTCAAGCCATGGATGTGTGTGTTGTGTTGTCCTGTGTACAGGTAGAGGCCTTGCGACGGGCCGATCCCTCGTCCAAGGAGTCCTACCGAATGTCTATAGATCAAAGTCAACGAACAGTTGGGACCCGCAGTGCTCAGGCACTTGAAGAACGGGTCGTTCCCAGTATCCCAGTATCCCAGAATTATTCTCACATTTATCGTCTCTCCCATGCGTCTAATTCATCTTCTATCTTCGGTCATAACAATAATGACGGGCCAAGAATAAGAATTACGAAGTTCCTCACAGTTCAGTATCCTCCAGTTCACATCCCCGATGTCAAAGTATTCTCTCAAATGCCCTGTTTTGAAACATCCTTAACATGTCGATGTTGGTATTTTGTGTGGTAACGTAGAGTAGTCCTCAAGATAGAGGCAGTCTGTTCCTCAGAAAATTTGTTGTCTAAAAGCATGTCGGAACGATGTAACATTTTCAAAGGCAACCTTGACAGCCGTGAAAATCTCAGACCTCTTCCATTAACATGACGGATAATGAAGTCTACTCAGAAGTGAATTGGATAAGTTAATTCGTGACATTTTATTTCGCTTCTTTTGTTCTACGTACATAAAGAATTATCCTGAGCGCATGTCAAAATATACACGGTTACATGAACAAAAGAAATCCACGCGATATATTTCGGAATGAAAGCGTTTTCCAAGAGATGGGAAACCTTTCAAGCAATATAGGCAAAGAAGCAGATGGCTGAGGGCAGCGTGGAGATGGTTTATGTTACATCTACAGGACGAAGATTTAAAGTGGACCAAAGAGGCGATAAACAGCTGAACAATGTTAAATTCACCCACTTTAAATGGAAAACATTAATTATTGGCTTCCTACTTGAAGTGCAAAACAATTCGGAATATTTTTGCTGGGTGTACAGACCATGCTGAAGTTTGGCAAATCGAAAATATTGCAGAATCTGCAGTGATGAAAACTTCGTCTCACTAAAGCGACAAGATCGCATAAGTTAATACCGCTGAATATACGAGGTGCGATCGGAAAGTTTCAAGACTGACACAGAACTGGACCGGATGTAGTACGAGCTTCTGCCACTAGGGGGTGCGGCCTACATTCATAGTGAATCATTATGACAGTCGGCATCATCGAATTAGCATTTGTTTCTTAGTTACGGGCGTTTTGGTAGTGCATTACACCGACCCTCCTGCGATTTCGGAATGGCGTGTGCATAAAATTTTGCCAAAGACTTCTTCCTCTTCCCAAAGATGAAAATTCAGCTAAAGGGAAGGAGATTTGAGACGATAGAAGAGATTCAGGCAGAATCGCAGATGGTGCTTGACAGGCTGACAAAGAAAGATTTCCAGGGATGCTTCCAGGCATGGCAGCGGCGCTGGGATCGTTTTGTTCACTCCCAGGGGAACTACTTCAAGGGTGATGGATGAATTTAATACCTGAGATAAGTTAACGGGTTTTTATAGGCGCAGTCTTGAAACTTTCTGATCGCACCTCGTAATAACAAACCACTTATTGCTTTTGCTTTGTGAAATAGAAGTTTTATATAAAAGTGCGTTCTCTAATCAAAATCGCATTTTGTAAATGTTGTAGCTATGAGCTTTTTGTAATATGACTTGACGTTTACATAGAATAGATACCGAAGGAATTGCTATACTACGCTTTTAATGAGATATCCATAAAATCACCAAGAGGCCTTTAACGTTTCAAATTAATGCAAACCAATTAATGTCCTCCTGTATATTGAGCACAATAATTATCAGAGTTAAATAAAAATTTCACGTAATCCATACAACTTAGGAAATTAGCTCAGTTTTAAATATTATTACGCTTTTTTCAACAGTGATTGAGATGTGCTAAAAACTTATTTATCTTCCAATCAAAATGACACGTTATATTTTCCGTTTTTGAATTAAATTCAGAATGGCGTGTTTCTGTTTTGGAACTGCAGCGTGAAGCTTGCAGTTGCTAAGTTACTGCATGAAGAAAGTTTGTAGAGAATGATGTTCATTCCGACACGGTTCCTCTATATTTTGCGCTCACTTTATGCACTGTCTACAGGAAAATCATAGGTTTCTTTTTTAAAACACACAGACACTACACAACAGTTACGATTATAAGAGAATAGTCATCCATCGGCCCACCTAGTTGGGGTGAATTGCACACTGTGCGATGATAAGATGATAGTGAGGTCGAAACTGGCATTCATTTGATTAATTTTTGATGATAATGAGATCTAATTCGATTGAAATCCCTGCAGCGGCTGGGAGATTTAAAGGGACGCGGAAGGAGTGTAAGATATTTTGGTTTAATCGGAACAAAGATAATGGTCCACGGCAGTGTGTGATGCTGAAGCGCATTAGTCTGGCCATGAATTTCGCCTCTGAGGCCCTAGTAACGGGGCGTGCACCTCATGAAAGTCCCTATTTTCACCATACGTCAGTACAAGGGCCTATTGTTCTGTGCAAAAGAAAATTCTGGTTTAATGGTCTTTTTGATCTGATGGAATTAGGCAGCCCCGCTGAACTGCGTTCAGCGTCGGAAGTTTATAAGAAAATAATTAGTTCAGTTGTCTTTCAGAGCAGTTTCTTATTCTGCTTCATCCATTGTTCGAAACCTCATTTGAATAATCCGGTAATTATCACAAATGTGCTTGGGTTCCATTCTATGGTTGAGACACCGCCAAGTCATTCTGAAACAATTTATCTTTTCCGACTAGCTTTTGTGTAAAAATTATCAGTTGAAAGAAAGTTCTTCTGATGTATCTCGACGCTTACAAGCTTCCATTTTCAGATTTTAAACTAATAGGAACAATGAAGTGTCATGATAATATTTTAATACAATAATTTTTAATAAAATGTTTATCATAGAAATAGTTAACTCGTTTTATTGTACATACAAATTCAGTATTTTTATCTCGCATTTTTTCTCTGAAATGACGTACTTTCCTTACTTTACGATAAGAATTAGGCTTCTGACAACCTGTCAGGTGTTTATACATCCTCTGTATAAACTTTATAAAAGTTTCTTGAAAATTGTCTGCATTGTATTCCGTTTAACGTAAATTTCACATCTTATTGTGCGGTTATAGGCCTTTCAAAAATGTTTAACTTTTCTTAATTATTTGTCTCCGTGGTGCAGAATAATTCTCGAAAACTCTGAAAATCGTGATAATTTCCTGTCATTATGGAACCTTAGATTTTATCTCCGTCTACATAACATCTCGCCATTAGCCTTTCTTTTTCTTGAGTTACTTAATTTATTTCACTCTGGCTCCATAATTTGTTTAGGCTAATTTTAATATTATTTTTCCATCTGTTGATTATCCTTCTACAAAATCGTGTCTTATATATGTGCAATTTTTAGTAATGAGTTCAGCCACTCCAATAGTAATATTAAACGATGTAAAAATTAGATACTGGGGGATAAAACCGCCTCCTTTCACATCCTTTCCAATTCACACTTCAGTACTCCTGACTAAACTCTGTGCAGTTGAGGACATATATCAAAATAAACTACTGAACATCATAGCAAAGTGGCTGGCAAATCTTTACTCCATCTGGGAGTCTTGAGGTCTATTCTCTGTCTGGATACTGACCATCACTGAAGGTTTCGTGTTTTTCTTCAGTAGCCCACCTCCAGGTAATGACAGTGACAGTTAACTTCAAAATATTCCATAGTCACTTTCAAAATTCAATTCATCACGATTGCACTGAATATGACGTAGGCAGTTCGAGAAAAGTAATTTAGAATTTATTTACAGAACGTAATAACTACACTTTAATATCATGGAGCTGAAAACTGAGGTCATGACAGAATAATTCCGAGACACTGGCAACTAATCAGCGTGTATTTCTTGAGATTACTGCAAACGAAGTCTTACGTTCATTTGTTTTAATGCGTCAGAGCCCACTGCCCCCTTCCAGCTGAGTGAAATCTGATCCCCCATAACAATTTCACAACTTCGTGTCCTAGACATAGGATCATAACCCCATTAGCGGCTGGTAGCGTTAAGCTTATGCATTATTAATTTCTGTCGTTTATCGATACAATTCTTTGTACAGTAAATGAGCATTTTATCTCGCCAAAGGAATGCTGTGCACGTACTGGAGTTATAATAGATCTAAAATGTAGGGGGATTTTTAATATACACACATCCATTCATACGAATGTAATACAAATATTAAAAGAAAATGTTAATACACGTTTCGATTTAACAATCGTAAAGTAATCATACATTTGTTTGTATAAGATGGTCCAGCTTTTAAATGTATTATTTCATTGCGCCATAAGTATCGCGATCCAATCATAATAAATTTATTTCGGTTAACCTTAAGCCATGGTGGTCTAGCGGTTAGAACGCTGGCCTTGTAATCCTGGAGGTCTCGGGTTCGATTCCCGGCGGTGCCCGAATTTATAACTTGTGTTTGGCAAGGCCGTGGTCTAGGCAACACGGAGTTTTCCTCCGGGGGCTTCCCCGGTTTCTCCGTGGCATCCCAACAATTACTCCATTCACACACAGAAGAAGGCAATGGCAAACCACTTCTGGATCATCTGCCAAGAACGTATATGAAGAGGTCCCAGTCCGAGAAAAGGATGGAAGGATCCTGTTCATATGGACCTGTCGTCAGACAGAACACTAAATAAATAAAACCTTAAGCCATTCTTTCACCGCCTTTTGACATGATTGGTGCTCATTTTGGATGACGTTTCATCATTGATGACTCTTTGGTTATCCTGGACACGCTAATATAAATCTTTCTTAACCACAGTCCTTATTTGTTCTGAATCTTTCAATTAAACCGTGAACTTTCCATTGGCATATGGAGTTAATATCTCACTGAGTTAACATTTGTCCACACGCGTTACCAGTTTTCTCACCCTTAAAACAAAAGAGTCTAATGTCATAAAATTGTTCTATGCAGTCAATGGATCAGCCATGACGAACATGCTATAGTATCATCGGACAACAATTAAGAACTAATCCCCGTCTAATTTGGTATTGTCGAAACAAATGTAAGAAATGTATTAGAAAATGAAGGGAAAGGAGAAATTTTAAGGAGGCCGAGAATGGGGTGAGGTCACAAGAAACTCGAAAAAAATCATTGAATGTGTGTGTGGTTTTATTGTCACCAGAGTTTCAAAGTTAGCCACGAAAGTTCTGGTGGCGACATGTGGAACTTGGTTACATTCCCGATATACACAAGATGTTTTTTTCTTACCACCATATGTATAGCCGATCAGCGGTTAAAGAACTTTCAGGAGATCGTTAAGAAGAGTCCAGTCGACATCTGGGTCTAAGCACTGCTCTTCTGATTCACAGCCAATTTGTACGTACAGATGCCATGCGCTCAGTGTCCTTCAGTTCTGAAGAGACGGAAAGTTAAATATAAGTATTTGCAGAACAATTCTATCATATTCATTTACAATATCGAGAAATGATACATGTTACTGTTTTGTGTTATGTTCTTAAAAATCCGTTTTACGTCGTTCGAACATTCAGCCACATTTTATCAGGTACATCTGCTTACACTCGTAAAAGGATTTGCCACTGTCTTTATAACCCTTAACTACAGACACTTTTACGCAGTTTGAAAGCGGGAATGTTTTTGATAACCACGATTGAAAAGTAAATGAAGCTATTTAAATTCCGACTGTCTGAAAATAGTTCCGAGTTTCAATACTAGTAACTCCAGACTTCTTGCTAAGGCGATTTCAGAGAAATCTACAATCTTTTAGGAGAGTTGAAATTTATGAACTAGCTACTTGGCTGTTTAATGAAACACCTGAATCCAGTCCACATCTGATTTGTTTTTGAGATTAATTTTTACATAAACCTCTTACCTACGTCTAGGTCTCCAGAATGGTGTCTTCCTTGAAGATTTTCCGATTGAAATTTTTCATACGCGTCATACATGTATATTTCGTTCTCCTGACTTTATCGATCCAGATTGTACGGTGGAGAGTGAAAGTAAACTAGCTTGATCTTCGGTCAAAGTGGCCGTCTTGGTATTATTCTCATAAAATCGATCTGTTTCTCTTCCATTGCGATGTTAGACGAAGACGGAACAAAAAGTTTTGTTTGCTGCGTGTAGACAAAATGTCCTGAACTGAATTGTACCAGGAATCCTTCGAATTAATTTGCACATGTACAATTTTCTTTGAATTTACTCTCAGACTTTTCTCGCCATTGGTCTACTTACTAGCTTTCGTTCAATCGACATTTTGGCGCTCCCTTTGCTGAACTGAGGACGAAAATTGATGTTTTCTCCGATATGATTCTCCATAGAAATTTCTAGAACTAATCGGCTTACACCATCTTAATTTTCCGATACCAAGAACCCAATCAGTAAACGATTAACAAAGCATGCAGTCAAGAATAATGAGCCTACGTCATTGGTCATTTACAGGAATTATGAAAAGCCTTAAATTTGTTCGTAGGCCACTTGTAAAATGAGATCGCTCTTTCGAATCCCGTTCGGATCACTTAGTGATGTTTTCATAAGTGTAGGAATGAAGTTAGAAGTCACCATTCGTGATCTTTACTCAGAATATCACCGGTTTGGTTATCGATCTGGAAGCCGTCTATCCTGACTAAGATTTATCGTGATTTATTGTTTGATTACTGATGGTAAAATAACACTTTTATTCCAATCCATTACTCAAAATAGTCTCATCATTTGATGATTTGTAACCTAACGTAAACAGTTAGGAAACCGTAGTAAATATCCCACGAATCAATAATGATGAAGGAGGTGAGCTTTAAATAAGAGCTACCTTTGTTTCTACTTAAACGTTGCAGCCATATTTTGCAGCTATATTAATGTATAACATTTGACCTTAACATAAATTTGGTCATGAAAGAGTCCAAAGTGTATGACTCCAATAATTTTCATGATTTAGGACTCTAAGTATTTCTTTGAGCTGACCGGCGAACATTTTGACTAGGGGTTGAGGGAGGTAGTTCTGATGTGGATCTTAGCTTGAAACGTTGTACGTACAAACTCAAAGCAGGTGGAGTTACTAACACGGTCAATGCATTTTGTTTACATATTCTTTTAGTAAAATAAGCAAGCAATTTTTATAAAGCGGTTTTTCGTGATTTCTTCAGGTCATCTGGTGTTAGGTTAGTGAAGTAAAGCTGCTGAACGTTTGCTTAGGATGATGGAGACAAGAAATGCAGCGGAAGTTTAGGAGAAATTAATAGTATAAGAGAGCATGATGTATATATACAGAACAACATCGAGTGTGTTATTAAAAATGGAATAAAAATCTGAAAAAGAACATCGTTTGACATCTGGTAAAAATCTGATAAAAATGTACGCTAGCATAATGTATGAAAATTGTATTTGAATTATTTATCGTTTTGAAGCTTTATATAATTATATACACCTGAGGATGGTGCTTTTAGGAACTGAAACATGTCGTGAAACATGAAAAATGGTGGTCTAATGTAAATCGAATATTTCGATAAAGAACATCATTTAATATTTCAAATATTTTAAATGTTAATTATTGTAATATTTTAATATTTAATAAGAATTATTGTGATTAGACGGACAAAATTTAATATATAAGTATAAGAGAAGTAACAAGATTTTTAAGAAAAGCTGGACCTTTGGTAAATAATTATTCAGGCTGAGAGGTGGGTCATAGATGACTCAAGGTCATCTCCATTGTCGGGGTTAGGTACCAGCCTCTCAAATTCTCCTACTACACAAATAGAGTTAAGAGTTTCCTCCTGACCATTATGAGGTTTTCCGCCAACCCGATTTCATGTGAAGTAATTAATATCAGAAATGCATGATTGCTTTTCCACGTATTAGATTCCATTAATTTTTATTAATTACTTTGTCCACATTCTTGCTTGCAAGTAAACTGTCTTATGCCACATTGCAAAACTTCAGAATTATGTTTTAATAAAGCGTTATAATAAGCATATCGGAGTGTAAAATTATCTCTAGAGAGGAGTACTGGATATCATACAGCCATACATGAGCGTGTTAATTCGTAGAAGTGATAAACATTTACGTAAAGCAGTAGATATATCAATGCATTAACAGTAGAGACTTTTGGGTAGCCCGTAATGCCAAAATGATAAAAATTAGGGACGAATCGGAGAACGATGTTTCCTAATTATTCATTGCCTTAAAATAATAATAATAGTTTGTATTATATTAGTCTAGTCATAATACACGATTAAATAAATTGACACCAATTTCTTAACGCTCCTTACAACTTTTTCTAAGTGTATTATTACAACATTTGTGGTAATAATATGCCTTATTCTCCTCTTGTAATTTTTGCCTGCTACCTAAACGGGACTATATTTTAATTGTGTAGAGCTTAACGACAAATTTGAAAGAATATTTTTGACTCAAAATATGGTTTAATGGGCATTTTCTCTTCCATTTAATATTCATGTGGCTGTCATTGCGTGTTTTACATAATTACGTAAATAAAGTACAGGGTGTTGTCTTTATGACGAGGCCGAGCGCTTTAGCGTAATCCGGCACTGACCCGCGTAAATAAAGACCTGTATTTATTTTATTGGGAGTTGAACTTCAGCAAGTTGCATTATCAACATTAATCAACCTAACATAAGTCCATGTAACGATGCACTGAGGTTTCAAATTGATTGGTTTGAAGTGAAAACTTGTTTGGCCTGTGAAGAAGTAAGGTTTGATAAATATTCTGCAAAAAAGGATTCCCTCTTTACACGGTAGTGTGTAAACTTACGAAACTTGCGTGAGCGAAGTGACAGACGATAATTGGATTCTCAGTAGACGCAAGGTTTTTGTGCGTCTTCAAATTTTTAAAAACGGAGTGCATGTGAATGGTTAAGAGAGTGTGGTTAGAGTAATGGCATTAAAACTTTTATCTTACGGGAAACAAAAATATGGGTATCCTAACCTCATAACGGCAGACACTGTAGTCTGCAAAGTATTGGAACTTTTTTCGATATTGGCAAAATATCGTCATATGTTCAGTGAAATTAATTTTGTTATTTATTTGTTTTTTGTGCTCTTACTGTAATGCTGTTATCGTGATTAAATCAATCCATATAAAATTATGTTTCGAAAATATAAAGGGGGAACCCAGTTTGGGATTCCTACACCTATAATAATTTTTTTAAAAATAATTACGGTTATAATATTTGGATTACATAAAACTGGCTCCAAACAGGATTCATAGGCGGATTTGACGTAAACATTGTAATAAATCCTGAGTATTAATAAAAGCGGGACGTTTGTTGAACAGCTTAGTAACTATAAGCTTTACAAGAGAAAACCTGTGTCATGTAATTATTTTTATGTTTATGAAGATTTATATTGTCCTTTATCGCCGCCAGTTAACTGGCAGCATATGTGTCTGTCCGTCCATAATTTAATACCGACTTCATTATTCTTTGATATTTGAGGTTTCTACGTAAGTAATGATGATGATGTTCTTTTGGGTTTTGGCGCCGTGTGGGACGGTCGATGGACGCACGTAGGACATTATATTAATCTCCTTTCCTGTAATTAGATCCAAGCTTTTCCGGTCCTCACAACTCTGTTCTCGTCTGTCTTCGCCTTGCTGCATAATCTGTTTAGGTAGCCGTCAGCTCTTAAAATAGCCGAGCAAGTGTTCAGCCCCTTCTGTAGACATCCTCATTTTTAATTTTATCCTGCATCACTTGATAGTTCCTTATACCAGTGTTTAGCAACCTGCCTGCCGCAACGAGGTTTTAAGCGTGCTTCGAATTTTATTAGAAACTGCACATTCCGTCATCAGAGTATGAAGATTTCTGTCTTCTGGGTTGTTGCGCTCTGTAGTCTGGCCGATGTTTACCAACGTTTCAGAGGTCATACTGCCTCCGTCATCAGAGTATGAAGATTTCTGTCTTCTGGGTTGTTGCGCTGTGTAGTCTGGTCGATGTTTACCAACGTTTCAGAGGTCATACTGCCTCCGTCATCAGAGTATGAAGATTTCTGTATTCTGGGTTGTTGCGCTGTGTAGTCTGGTCGATGTATACCATTGTTTCGGAGGCCATACTGCCTCCGTCATCAGGGCGATAAAGATTTCCGTCTTCTGGGTTGTT
>NW_019060034.1:208305-225412 GCF_000696155.1 Zootermopsis nevadensis
AGCACTCGTGCCCCCAAGGGGGGCGCGCCCCACACTTTGGTAACCTCTGTCCTAGATTGTAATCTGTCAGCCACTTCACCTTGTAATTTGACGACCATCTTGGGACTCCAGAGTGGTCGCATTAGGCCAACCGACCACTAAAAACGTAGTGTCTGAATTTCACCTCGCTACTTAACAGACCGTAGAAACTAATAGCTCGAAAATGGCTGTCTTATGGAATGTTGCACCATGTAGTCTGGTACAAATTGGCCGACGTTTCACGGGTGCTTAACTGCTTCCATCATTATCGCCCTAATGATAGTGGCAGAAAAAGGACCATGATCATTTTATTTCGCAGATTCTGTGTACCATGACCACGTGGACAGAATTTGTTAAGTGTAACTTTCCTCATTTGCATTCTTTGAACGAGTTTTCTGTTTTGATCGTCACGTGTAGTTTTATAATCTTATCATTCTCCGACGTTTTTCACTTCCTGTATTTTGGCGCTGGTATATAGGCATTGATTTCGATAGTGCGAATTTTCTTCAAGCGAGTAAGATAAATATTTATTGTTTAATTTTAACTGTCTAATCACAATAAAATATTTTATTAAATATTAAAATATTATTATTACAATTAACATTTAATATTTAAAATATATTAAAATGATGCTCTTTCTATCGAAATGTTCGATAGAAATAGCATCATTTTAATATATTTTAATTATTTTAAATATCTTAAATATTAAATGTTAATTGTAATAATAGTATTTTAATATTTTAATATTAAAATATATTAAAATGATGCTATTTCTATCGAACATTTTGATAGAAAGAGCATCATTTTAATATATTTTAATATATTTTAAATATTAAATGTTAATTGTAATAATAGTATTTTGATATTTTAATATTAAAATATTTTTAAATGATGCTATTTCTATCGAACAATGTTAAAAAATATTTTAAAAAGGCGTAAATATCAGGCGAAGGTCCCTTTGGACGAAAACGTGATGGAGGCCATAGACGGGCTGCTCGTCGCTGTGGTAGTCTATTGTGGCTTGGGCGTGGTGGTACCTTACTGAACGGTGGACAAACGAAATGAGTCCAGCTTGCTTTTGGGGGTGATGGTGTTGGATGTAGTGGGCGATATTAAAGTATCCATAAAGCGTCTTTGCCTCGCATATGGATCTGGTTTTGTATTTCATGTAGTGACGTTCCAGAGACGAAAGAATTTGATGCATGGAGATAACACATTTTATTCATGAGAGTTTTACCTGTATTTTACTGTGTTTAAAGCTTATTTGTAGTAGAGTGAGTGTGTATTAAAGGGGACGGTTACTGACAAAGTATAAATATTGACAGTAGTTGGTTTATTGTGTGTTCTTTGTGTGTTAAACATTTACCCAGTTTCAAAATTGTTATTACTAGTGCCTTATTTCGTTCTTACATTGTTTCTATACTAACGTAAAAGGAATATCTTATTTAAATTCTTACTCTTTCTTGGCATAATGATGTTAAAAAGATATATTTTACCATGAACTGGTGTTATAACGAAGGTTTAGGCACCTATTCCCAAACAAATATATATTCACATGCAGTCCTATATTCAAATCCGTATAAATTCTAAACTTATATTTATATTTTGGGGTAACATTACTGATTCTGAGGTTAAAAAAAGCTGCCTTTTTTATGCATTTAAAACGATTTTCTGTATCGTGAAAATTGTTGTTTTATTTCTGGACAAATGAATCCAGCTTATTTTTTGGTTTCGTTTGTAGTCAGCAGTGTGCTACATTTTTCGAGGTCCAGGTCCGTTCTTTGTTCAATGTTACTGGTAAAATATACAAAATATAACAGATTTTTAACAAATTAAATAGTATATTTTGTCTTTTGATGAAATTCAGGAAGTTGGTTTGATTTAGAGTAGTATTACAAATATAGTTTTCATTTTCACAGTTTTGTTTAAACTGTACTAACTATAAATGTGTAAGAAACCCGTACTAGAAGTTTATGAGTGTCTTATGGATTTGTTGAGCCGTCTAGTTTGGTAGAAATTTACCAACGTTCCAGGTTCGCCTAGAAGATGGAGGCAGCAAGGACCTCTGAAAAGTTTATAAACTTTTACCAGACTACACGGTGCAAAAACCCAGAAGATAGTCAGTCATCTTCGGAGTCAATGCCGGGAAAACCTCAAATCCTACATAATACAGGGTGATTCAAAAGTCTCCATACAGAGGGAAAATGGTCACTTCTTTAACAAACCGTCACTTTATTCACAAGACATTGCTTTACATGGTTTCCATTCCTTTGAAACCACATAGGATGAGTCTCTTCCATTCACGATGAACTCGCGTTAACACAACTGGTGTTATGCGAGTAATTATATTTCGAATGCGTTCCTTTAGGTGATTTCCATGTGAATGGAGACTTTTAAAAATCATTTTGTATATGTATTTATGAAATGTGTTAATAGACGGAGCTGCATTGGGAAAGAACTTTGTTCTTCCTAAATTTTAGTGGTAGCTGGCGAATTAATATTCGTACTTTTGTATGGATTATATATTGCGACCAACCGTACTTCCTTCGTAGTATTTATGGATTAATTGTATTGCTTTACCCGGATGGATACGTTCTTTCTCGTAGATCTCAGCGGGCGATATTACTACAATATGAATCCGAAAGGATTTTATAAGACATGAAGGAAGTTATGGCGCAGGTGTGCGTGATGGTATTGAGGTAGATGAATCTTATTTGTGCATTTCATTCTCAAGTAAATTGAACTGAACCGAACCGAACCCTGAAACCGCAAATTTACTATATTAACGACATTAGAAACGCTCTGTTTGATTTATTTCAAGAATTGTTATTTAATTCCTTACATTTGTCTCACTGAATTCGATTAATTTAAAGTTCTCATTTGAAGTATTTTCTAACATTTACGAAGTTGGAATTTAAAATAAGAATGTCCTGACATTCTTCAGCCAATCACCAATGTTTCTTGAGACAGCTCCTTGCTAGTGCCCTGGAAAGTCGGACGCTCTGAGTTCATTCGTTGATTCCCTGGTGACATCCGGTCAAATATTTGGACTTTTCTTAGTTCAAATTTGAATCAGTTCAGTGAAATTCAAATGTGGATGTTTTGGAAAGTTTCAACCCAAAGTTTGCTTGACGTAACACGTATTAGACTGCAGTTCCTGTTAAGAATGGAGCCTGAGACTTAACTTGGACCTAGTAATAGCGTACGTATTTATTTACAGACTGCAACAGCAAAATCTAACTAAATTATAAAATAAAATTTCGACAGTAATTTTTCCTCTTTTATAATACAGGAATGTAATTATTGTGAAAACGCGCAGTGCAAAGGGGGACAAATTTCAGACAGTATTTTAGTAAGAAAATAAATGTGAAACAAAAACAAATATGAGCGTTTATAAACTGCTCAGAGTGTGTTCAATGCTGAAAATACAGAGTGTTAAAAGTGAAAGACTGCCGAAATCAATTTTCAGATATTAATTTAGTCAGATTATAATATTCGTAACACGCCATTTCTACAGAACATTTCATCTTATACTGCAACCAACAAAGTTGACCTCAGAAAGTGATGTCTTATAACAAATAACTTTGCTTTATTGTACATTTAGAATACTTTAATTATCCTCGTAACTGCATTACTTAATCCAGTTCAGTTATTCTGCAGCACATATGTGATTTGAAGCCAACAGAATCGCATGTCGTCATCCACATGTTTTAAAGATATTGTAGCTTGCCAACTTCCCATTGTGGATTAGGGGCTATTTAAAAAAAAAACAAATCTGTGCATCTTACATTTAAATATTTCGTCTATTTGATTCATCGCTGTATATATTATTACCATATAAAAAAGAATATATTAATTAATTTTGGCATTCATTGTGACATGTTTTGACAATACTATATCATCTTTTTGCTATACTTTTCCTTTATATTCTATGAAAATGCATGTATTAATCGTGTAATATCACCTAAATATATTACAAAATTAAATATTTATTATACTGTGTAAATGTACCTCGTATGTAATAATATTTTGTTATGTAGAAAGATCATAATTCTTCAGTCTAATACGTTTGTATAAAGCTTGCAGATAAGACAGGGTTTTAAAATAAGTTTGTTTTAAGCTGTACACGTACAAATAAGAAAACGCATTGGGCTAGTAACATTTTGATTTAAGTATGACGTACACTGCAACCACAGTGCGTGAGTACGGTAGTCTAAAAACAGACTGATGTTGCTAATATAGGCATCGAAACTGAGTGTGCGGTGAAGTGGAGTTGAGTATCCATGCATTCTAAACATTAGGAATAGTTGAACTCAGCTTCGTATTAAAGTCACCTTCGACTAGGGGAACATTCATAATTGGACAGCACACGTAAGATAATGACGATGGTAATAATAATTCGATTATATTTCATTCTTTATTGTAGCATTCTAACTGAAGAGCTGCAGGAACAAATCGCAGAGTTAGCACAAGAATATAAAGTAGATAATGACAGAACACAATAGAAATACACGTAATTACACTGAATAGTCGATCATGTAATGAATTTAAACCTTATGTTATATGGATAAAATGTCCTAAAGATAGAAATAAAAAATCCCAAGAATCTGCTATGTAATTTGTAAGAATAACGCACGTATCTGAAGGATTGTGTCTTAGTGCACTGCTGAGGCTGACAATAGAAAACTCTCTTATTTGCCTTGAAGGCACGAGAATACTAACCGTGTTCATGATGAAGTGACTTTTTTGCGCCGTTGAAGACATTTATAAAATTAAAGTATTGAGATGCAGTCGTATGCCAGAATAGTAAAATAATAATAATATAATTATATGTCACAGTTTTGCATATGTTAAAGTTTCACAGAATATCGAACGTTACCAGAAAATCGCTCCTGTGTCGATTGTATCGAATTGAATGACATGACTAATTGGAATTCAGTGAATTCTTTCTCTCATGGTTGAACATACATAGCTGACAGAGGAAAACGAAATTAAATTTGTGATATACGTATGTCCCATGTAGTTTTATTGCTGACAATCGATATCAGCTGCAAGATAATCGCGGTTGAATTTTTTTTTAATTACTCTAACCTACGTGACTTGTCATTTCAGAGTAAACTTGTAAAGACACTTACTTATGATCGAGAATCATTTTGATAACTTGTATGGTAGACTTTGTACACATCTAGAAAAAAGAACACAGTGCTTCCAAAACACAGAAGACACCCAATACTCTCCCTTCTCACAGCCTAATTTCTGCAAAATTTAAAAGTATATTGCCCACGAATGATTTAAGCTAATCAGTGCTACAGACAGACAAAATTTGCGTAGCTTAATGTAACACTGTGCGTACAATTTATGCACACGAGCATTGATCTGCCATTCAATTTATAAGCTTCGGTAGAGGACTTATAAAGAGCCTGACAGAACACACTGATGGACATACGTAAAGAACAGCTGATGGCGAAGCCAGCAAAAAGAAAGTGAACTTGCACATTACTAGAGGGAGAAAAAATAATATGTGCTTATTCAAACTATTTCAAAAACAAATCCTTGGTTCAATTAAAGTTTTCAACGGTGATTCAGTTTCACTAACTTCGGTTGTCAGTTCCACAACACTTCATAACTGTAGGTTGTGTTCGTCTAATTTATGACGTTACATTATGAGATTCGTGTACAGTATATTAATTTTTAAATGTTGAATTACATTATGGATTCAATGCTAAATAAATGATAAATAAATAATTTGCCTATACTGCAAGGAAAGAAAAAATATATATTTATAGAAGGTTTAAAAGAGACGCCTATCGAGAAATTGCTAGATTCCCTGATATGCTAAACGTATTCAGTATTAAGAAAAGGGAATTCTTGTACAACAGCTGAGAACATATATATATTCATGACACTAGATCTTGGGTAAATTATCATCAACATGAACATACACTTTAAATTTATTATACTAAATATATGAATGTCTGAGGCTATAATTTATCGATCTCTCACTATTGCAATGAATAATTTTCCCATTTGCTATGTAATAATAAGGATTTGTAAGTTTCCTCGTATATGTAATGGTATTTGTGTATTTTGGTTTTGTGATATTTCATTCAGTACAGATCTTCCTTATTCTGACATTGACTGGTCGGAGTTTTATTTAGTGTTCTGTCTGACGACAGGTCCATATGAACAGGATCTTCCATCCTTTTCTCGGACTGGGACCTGTTCATATACGTTCTTGGCTGATGATCCAGAAGTGGTTTGCCATTGCCTTCTTCTGTGTGTGAATGGAGTAATTGTTGGGATGCCACGGAGGAAAATTCCGTGTTGCCTTGCCCAACACAAGTTATAAATTCGGGCAACTTCTTGTGTCCTTAAAGTCATACCACCTGTCTGAAATTTACATAAATTAAATTTGATTGATCTAGTACTGACATAGTATATGCCATGTATAATGAATAAGTGCATACACGTTACAAAGTAATTCCAACTAAAATCATCTCCGTAATGATGTACGTTATTTGAGAAACTAACAGAAGCCAAAATCATTGTCAACCATCTAGACCATACGATAAAATATCAGTATTTACGATTTCGAGTAGCATCCTGACTCATTATTGTCCAACGAGCATCATTTCATGCACACAGGCTCAAAGTGGGACAGACATTTGTATATCACACCCCTTTTGTCGACTGTCAACGCTAGATCGAGTGGAAAGTTTCCATTTTACTGAGAAATAAAGATATGTCATGATCATATAATATTTAACAGCTTGTTCATTTCGAAATTGCTAAAATATATTATTTATGATGTATTATGAACTGTGAAGCAGTTGCCATGTTCCATCTTATGTAACATTTCCAAATATATTCTGTAAGCTGGATCTGATGGTTGTCATGTGAAATGGTTCGTCATATGTTTGTGTTAAGAATGACGTCATTTCGTTTACCAGAATAAACCCTGGTGTGATGTCATGACAACCAGAAATTTCGTCCCTTCAGCAAAGTAAATATAAAGAGTCCCTATAGCAAATATCAGTTTCTTAATTCATTCGCAACTTTCAATTCGCATGTTCACTTTCTCTGATGAAAGATGCGCCTGATGTTCAGGACGCAACCATGCTCACACCGAAGCGTTAATAACACCCAAATAGCTTTACAAACTTTTAATAGATGCTAAATCAATTGGTTTAAAAGAAGGTTTGTGTATATGGTAGTTCGATCATCCAGCGACATCTCTAGGCACACATTCTATGATCACAGCTGGTCTCTGTATTTTGTACATATCGCATCAGGTAGTCTATTAATATTTCAATCCCTTAGATTGAGCTAGGCCTATTTATGTATGGTGTTTCATTACTTGGAAACTGCGGAATGTAACTTTGTATTACACAAGAAAAATTAATTATCCTTCCATTACAAATGTAAGCTCATTATATATATTTATTCCTTACACGTATTTTGTATTTGATATTTTCTTCCGCCCTCGTCCAATGTGAACAACGGGTTATTAAAATCATTATAGGTCTCACCAACGTTTCGTAAAAATATACTGTCTCCATCATCATTGCTGAAGATGGTGTTAGAATGTTTCTTCGTAACGCTGGTATGTACTTACGCGACCACATGGTGCCATCACTCATAACAACATCGTCTTCTCCCGGACTGTCCCACCTCGTTTTCAAGACCCGTCTTAATATTACTCTTACAACAACGTCTTTACCCCCGTCTTCCCTTTACGTGACCTCTTAGGTTGAGGTGTATTCAACTATTGTGCTTTATTTTTATTAATCCCTGAATTTAATACAATGTTCCACCCATTTCTTACTGATTCTTCTGAACTGTTCAAATTATAACATTCAACAAGATTGTCTCCGCTCCTACATTCTGGTTATTCTCTCTGACTTAAACCCTGACACTGCCCTCAGCGCCATCTAAGAATGAGAATCTAAGGTGTCTCGCCTGCAGGAACCAACAGGTTAAAGTTGGCGAATGGATTCGTAGATTTTAATGCTACATCATATCTGAATTCCTTCTGAGGCAAAACAGCTCTTCATGTTAATTTCCTGTGGAATTTGTCACCTCGGAGGCTACTGGTATAATATTGGGGGCGGATAACAGTTGCATACACCGGATAAGGAGTTGCCTTCTGATTGGTTCTGTAGCTTATCCTTATTCAAGCTCCTCTCTCTACCTCATCTTCACAGATTAACAGCTCAGTCTCTGACAGTAATTTTGATGTGAAAGAATCCTACCTGTTTGTATCTGTCCCACTGCAATGTGACAAACAAATGATGACACTTCTTAAAGCGAACGATAAGTCACCTTCTGGGTTTGAACCGGTGTTTCTTAGTTACAGATTCCCACGTGATCTGTTAACATTCCTTGAAATCAACTGCGAAGGCGTAAAGAAATATTGTCACGTTGATTTTCTGTTGGTACCTTATTACGAAATCTGATTACACTTCTTAAATTCATCGGTAAATGAACAGCGATTATCGATGTTATAGACGAAATAACAATATCTATTATAAAAATTTGTGATTTATCGTCGTCGCCAACCTAGTTGTAGCCAAAAAAAATGACGTCATCTGAACAGCGACGTAAAGAACTAAAACATCAGAACTATTTAACAAATAAAGAAAAGCGAAGGAAGACTTACATTGATAAACGAAGTATTAAATATCAACAGAAATTGATAAACGATAAAAATTCATCTGTTGAACAAACGTTTGTGGACGATGAGATCGGAATACAATATACGTCACTTCCTATCGTTCACGCCAGAGAGAAGAAACTTATGAAGCGTAGGTGAAGGTTGGCTTTATTGGAAAATTCACGTTCTTACTCGTGTGTACATCAAACGATCCATCCATCCATCCTCTACCGAGGCGGTTACACGGTAGAAAGCAAGAGACGTGCCCCGTGTCAGATTTTGTCAGACATTCGATGTAAAGTGAAGCAGTAAATCGGGGTTTATCAAGAAGTGTGCCGCATATATGCATCCCTCCAAGTGTTCGTCAGTGAGATGAGTCTTGGTTTCTCATTTGATATTCTTCATTAAACAGAACAGTTTCGTGCAGCGATACTTACTGCCAAATTCTGAATAAATTACTTAAATATATTTCCTGATATTCTTAAGCTAAAATATAATAAACAGTATTATAAACGTGTGGTTACGAGAGACTAAAGCAACATCTTGCGACTTATCGATTTTTTAAAAAATAAAATTACACCTATTTGGAACACTAGGTCTCATTTTCTACGTTTTAAATAAATTGCCATGGCTTTTCAGTGAATAGTCGTCGTGTGTTACGTTATTCCTGAGAGTCATAAGAAAGTGTGATTGTGTCCCAGCAGATGTGGTCTAGATTGATAACCACTGTAGTAAGTCAGCGTTGTGGCACTACTGTCTAAGATGAACCAAATCCCCATGTCTTCATACCACCCAGTTCATAGAGCGTTCGTATCTGAATTCTGGGTTTTTTTTATGACTCTTTCCACCCTTTTATTATTATTATTTATTATTGACTGCAAATTGGTTTATACCCGGTGGCAGTGACCTACAATAAGATACAAAACAATGATACACAACAGAACAATGAGATACATCAACACAATGACACAGAACAAAAACAATAAAAAACTATACGACACAACAAAACAATGAGATACCTCACCACAATGAGACAGAACAAAACAATCAACAAAAGGACACAACAAAAACAATAAGACAACAAAACAATGAGATACATCAACACAATGACAGAACAAAACAATAAAAAAGGACACAACAAAAACAATAAGACACAACAAAACAACACATCCCACTCAAAATCAACCAACTCATAAATTACAAAACCATCCAACCTAAACTACTTAACTTTTTTAACGTCATGTACCAAACCACTTCACAGACAGTGACGAAGTTTTGTGTAGACTGATCGAGTCTTATCTTATTTAACGACAGTTTTTTCATGTCCATAGATAAAATATGGAACGGTTTATTTGAAGACTTCGTAGACATAGAAGTAGATGGAATGATAACATTAAAACGAATCTTAAATAACTAGGGCCTGAGTGTGTACTGATTAAACTAGATTGGGATGAGGTTTAGTGGTGTAATAGTAGGAAAATGGTAATGAATCTTCTGGTTCCATAAGAACGAGTAATTTCTCTAACAGCTGAGCTGCTGTCAGCTTGTGTTGACAGTACTACGTGTAACTACATATTATGTAGTGCTTACCTCCTTTTGGTGCCGAGGTTAAAATACGTTGAACTTTGCCTCCACTCCCCCCTGCGTCTTGATGGCATGGCAGTTAGCAGAGGGACAACTTTGTCGTTAAGTTCTTTCGGTTACGTCACGTGGTTCATTGTGGATGATGAGTGAGGACAGATGAGAGAGGAAGCTGTCATGGCCTATTTTGATGCACGAACACTTGGCTGTATGAGATAGAATAACCCGTAGTTACAAAGGAAAAATATAGCTCATGAGGAACTTTGTGGATTATATCTTCGTCTTTTGTTAAGGCAAATTTATGAAATATGAGTTCCACGGAACACGGTGAAGATGACAATAATTCTCGCAGAATTTTAGCAGCTGGACCAAAACGGAAGGGACTACGTGTGAGGAGCTTGTAGATGGGATGACGAGGTTAAATAAAGAGGGCTTGAAATTACGTCTGCAGTTACTTGTGTGGGGATTGTAAGATCAGAACTCAGAATTTTGCTGTCTGAAAAAATAATTCTTTGGGTAATATTTGATCCTAAGTGGGAAGAAATTTCAGGAGAATGTAAAAAATCATATATTGGGAAACTTCATAACGTGATAAATTCATGGAACACTAGTTGTGTGTGAAATGAATATATCTCAATTGGATAACTTCAATGAGAGTTCCGGAGATAGGGATTAGCTCTATCTATTGGGCCCAACTGTGTAGGAACCTGAAGACGGAGATAGAGTCCCATCTCCGAAACGTCGTTTTACGTTTTATATTTACTAGACGATGGATAATATCCAAGAAAATTTTTATTCAATTGACTCTTCACCATCGTCAAGAAGTTTTAGATCTGATATGTATTATATTAGTTATAAATCATGCTTTCTATTAACAATTATTTGTGTTATTTGTTTAAAATGTATTGTATTGAGAAACTGGTCTCTGAAAAAATATTTTAATGGTGGTTTTCAGTTTACATCATTTTGGATTGCTGTGTGTGATGGCATCAAAGAATACATTAGAAGTTTGTGTACTTTGTAGGCTAATATTATATAGGTATTAGAGAAGTTTGATGTTGGTTGGATCTAATTGGTTTGGGACAGTCTAACTTCGGATGTGTGTCAAGGCGGTAATGAACTTTATTTTTCCTTCAAGCTGTAAATTCTTTGATGGGAAACTGGTAACAATTTATGGAAGATTAAAGTAACTCTAGAACAGAGTGTGATTGGGCATTCTAGGTGAATGCTACTTGCAAAACACAGTGTCGAGGCACTTTGCCAAATACTCGCTTTGTTCTCTCTTTTATTTCCTTTCTTGCCATATTCTCTACACTCTGTTACCAACGTCTTCAATTACACTGAATTGACAAGGGGATAGAAAAAGTAGGCTGAAGTTAGATGCGAGCATGACTGGGGAGAGGGCGTCTGCATGGGAGCTTGTAGGGACGCTTCTGGTATTGGTGCATACCCTCCGTGCGATTAGGCTAATGAGGGAATGGTAGAAGGACTTTGAAAGAGTAGGAGGACAAGGATTTTAAATATCTGTTGTTTGTAGCAGCAGTAATCCACATGCCAGAAGAAATTACCAGTCATTCTTTCCGCTTTCCCGTTTCTCTCCATTCTTTACCGATTCAGTTCAATTCGATATTATCGAATCGATTATATCGAATCGATACTATGAAACAATCGACCTTTGGTACTCAAGCCTGTGATGAATGTTACATTAAATGTTAAAATAGTTATTATTTCTTGGTTTATCTGACGATACTTTATCAAATAAATAATGTGGAAGGGGCAGTGGATTTTCAGCACGGAGTGACCTCGGTAAAACGCAAATAGTCTGTTGATTAAAGTGACGGGAAAAAAAATGTTTGGTTTTCAGTTCTGTAACAAGTACATCTGTATGTCTCCACGGGATTACGCTTGTATGTTAAGGTTCCTTAGTAATAAACTGGATGTCCTTTGTTTATCTGTAGCAAGGATCAAGTATTGGGAGTCACAGTCATTTATTCTCTTCATGTGGGTTAACCATTTATTCTCAATCCGTTGTTTCTCATTAAACATATTATTTACAAGACGTCCAAACCAACTACTGGTAGAAAATTTGTCTTGAATCAGTTTTATTTAATCCTTTTAAGTAGTCGTACATTTTCCTAGAATCGCAGGTACAAAACTGAAGTTCAGAAATAAAAACAGAGCAGGCCCTCTGGTGTTTCATTCCACCACACACTGGGACTTCATTACTGCGATTGTCTGTTGCTCACTTGTTCTCTTTGATTTACCGTTTCGTCGGTTCTCCCACTCAGACTACGTTTTATTACATGCTTCAGACCTCTGAAAGCTCGCTGTGAATCCACCAGCCACCGAAATACGTGATTTCTTTTACAACCGTCGCTCTATGTATGCCTACTGTTTGCTGCTCTGTTCGTACTTGTTCGACAACTTCTATCATTTTCCGACTGGAACGCGTATTGAGATGTACCTGGCTCAAATAACATGCCGTCTCGAGTAAATCGAGATAAATACGGTATTAAAGTGACCCATGACCGCGTATGTCCCCGCCCCTTCTTATTCGTAACCCTAGTTTTCGACTACGTAGGATTTGAGGTTTTCACAGCGGTGAGTATGAAGATTTCTGTCTTCTGTAGTCTGGTAGATTCATCGCCCTGATGACGGAGGCAGAATGACCTCTGAAACGTTGGTAAACATCTACAAGACTACACAGCACAACAACCCAGAAGACAGATATCTTCATACTCTGATGACGGAGGCAGTATGACCTCTGAAACGTTGGTAAACATCGACCAGACTACACAGCGCAACAACCCAGAAGACAGAAATCTTCATACTCTGATGACGGAGGCAGTATGACCTCTGAAACGTTGGTAAACATCGACCAGACTACACAGCACAACGACCCAGAAGACAGAAATCTTCATACTCATCGCCCTGATGACGGAGGCAGTATGACCCCAGAAACGTTGGTTAACATCGACCAGACTACACAGCACAACAACCCAGAAGACAGAAATATTTTGTTTTCGAATATTTTCTATTGCACATTGTAAATCCTCAGTAATTAATGTAGGATCTTAAAATATTCGAATAAACCAAACAGGACGCAGGATCAGTACACTTGTTTTGCAGAAGAAAGCTTTATTTTCCTGAAAGGGCGTCGGATATCCTGAATTATTTTCTGTAATTTTCGTCAGTAACTACAAATTAAGGTTGAGAAAATAATTTAACACTCTTCATACTGATTACTTAAAAGCTTTTATCCTCTCAACGTATAATTTTCAAGTTAAAAGGCAAGAATAACTACCTTCAGCTGTTAAGAAACTTTATAAGAAATTTCTTTCATTGGTCTCGCACACCAAATAAATTCAATCCGGAAGGGACGCTGCTCCTAAAGACGTATCTTGAACGTAGCATTCGAAATGTTAAATTAACAACTGCTCGTTTATACAGACTGTTTTTTGCTAATGACTCCGGAAATCTTTTAAGCAGCAGTTAGAAAATATTCTTGTCTTCTTAGAACAAAAAATAAAATCGGTTTCTATATCCATAAAAAAGAGGTGCGATAAACTTAAATTGGCCCCAACATTAGACAGATTATAAATCTACGATGCTCTACGCGCCTTCAGATATTCATAATTACTCAGCAAGTCAGAAAATTGCATGTTTTTGTGGCGTCCGAATGTTCATCACAACACTTACAATAGTCGCCATGAACATCAAAATCTCTTATCACTTTTAATGTTATCCTGTCGTCTACAAAGACTTAGAAGTTTTCCGACTAGTTTTTGTATGCATTTTTCATGTTCCTGCCACCACACCCCATCTTATGTAATCGCCCTCGTAACAGTCGGTGAAGAGCACGTTACAAGAAGCATCCCATAAAACGTCATATAAGGCAGTTCATACTCTGTCCGTCATTGGCTACAGTCACAAAGGAGAATCAGTTACCTCTTGGAGGATCGAGCAGTTAATGTTTATTCCGGTCAGGGCTCTTCTGTTTAATTCCTTTGATCCTGCTCCATATAACTTAACAATCTCCTAAATTCTTCTTTCTCCTTTTAACAGTCCGTGTTTTGAGGTTCGTATATTGCTGCTTGTTGTTATTTATTTAGTGTTCTGTCTGACGACAGGTCCATATGAACAGGATCCTTCCATCCTTTTCTCGGACTGGGACCTGTTCATATACGTTCTCGGCAGATGATCCAGAAGTGGTTTGCCATTGCCTTCTTCTGTGTGTGAATGGAGTAATTGTTGGGATGCCACGGAGAAACCGGGGAAGCCCCCGGAGGAAACCTCCGTGTTGCCTAGACCACGGCCTTGCCGAACACAAGTTATAAATTCGGGCACCGCCGAAAATCGAACCCGAGACCCCAAGATTACAAGGCCAGCTTTCTAACCGCTAGACCAGCTTGTTGTTACTCACTTATAATTTAATGTTTTGTGAGTTTGTAACAAACTCGTGGCAACATAAAGTTTTCACACCTCTCTTAATCTGGGATTGGTAAAAAAGTCAACTACATTTTCGCGTATAAATTTTGTTCAGTTCTGTATAATTTAGAAATATATGCACCTTATTTCCATATAGACATAATATTAAAAAGTTCTCAATTCTAAAATTTGTTACTGTCGTGCGTTGTTGAAGTAAGCTGTTTTCTGGATATTATCTAACGTCCGATATTAAATAAAATCAGTAAAAACCACGACGTTTCGAAAATGGGAGTCTATCCCCGTCCTCAGGTAAAACTTACTCTGTTGGGCCCAATCAATAGATCTAATCCCTATCTCCGGACCTGAGGACGGAGATAAGATTTCCATCTCCGAAACGTCGTAGTTTTTGTTGATTTAAATTAATCTTAGACGATGTAAAATATCCATAAAACAGTTTACTTCAATTAAAAAATTAGTTCAAGATATTGTAAAATAGTAAGGTAGCTGTCTTCGGGATTGTTCGTACTCATCTCCGTCACAACCTCAAATCCTACTTACCATAGAATTCTTATTAAATAAATATTACATTATTTAGTATTTCATAAAACAAATGGATCTTGAAGTAAGTGTGTTTATTATCAGCATATTGAAGTCTAGTACGTTCTTGAAAGGATTCTAATTGCAACTTAGGGCAAAGAAAATAAGTTGAAGCCTGTCTTTATCACATCGGATTTAACCTCAAACATCAACTTTGCCTCAGTATTAAAAACATCGCATTTATGTCTTCGCCTTTGTTAAATACGTTCGTTATGTTTTGTCTTTTGTTACCATTTATTTTGTTCTATTCTACGTGGCATACCCAAACCCCCTAGACCAGTGGTATTCAACCTGGGGTACGCGTACCCCCGGGAGTAGGCGAAGACATCTTAGGGGGTAAGTGAAATTTAAAAAAAATATTATTTTATGATAAACACTGAATAATCAGTAATGTAATTTATTTAATTTATTTTAGATGTAGATTATATACTATGTATAACTTGGATTATACACCAATAACTTCGGGGGTAAAAATTTGAAGAGAAAGGTTGAATACCACTGCTCTAGACGACTATGTGTCACGTGGTCTTGAAGAAAGACACTGCATTACGGATTATACCTCTCACGTCGAAGTTTTACCCTGAATTTTCGAATGTTTCTGAAGGAGAAACACTGCAGTTTTTATTCTTGTAGCATAATCTGTTATAAGACTAGTTACAGTGTTTATATTTAAATGGTTTGTCTTTCCAATGTCATATTAATTCGTGGTTCCCTGCTAAAATGGTCACATTGATAGGAAAACTTGAAGAAAAGTTGAATTACACATAATAAACCATTTCCTGAACAACTCTTTTTCTGTAGAGGAACCTGAGTTCATAGTTTTATTCCAAGAATTGCACTGCTACAAAGCCTTACGCTTCTGTATCTCAGGAGAGCTGTAGTAAATTATTTACATATTTCTTGTGCGAATACTAACACGCCACTCTTAATGTGCTTACCGCCAACGAATGCCAACGAAGACACTCTATACTTTGAATGGAGCAGAAATCTTTACATTTTAAAGTTTCGAAATATTAAACCGTAGTATCTAGTTGGAACGGGGAGAAAATTAGTTCGATAAATAAACTCTCTTAAAAGATTGTAGTAAATTTTATGTATTGAGAATATTAGATAAAAATCAGATGTGGCTAAGAAGAATATCACGATGATAGTTGTCTGTGCTGTAGCGATTTATTTATTTTTGAAACAATTCGACCTGCAATTGATACAAATTTTATACATCAGCTCTTTCACACGTGTATTATACTTATATAAGTGCGGGTGTGCAATTTGAAACGCAACCCATAAACAGTCAAATATCAAGGCACGAAAGTGAAACAAGAACGGGTACATTTCCCGTACAACGGACCCTCCCACAATCCCCCATAACTTTAGCCAAGGTCACTCTGGTTGATAGGCCACTGCTGTATGTAAGATGGCGTATTCACGAACAGAATGTACGTACAATTTCTGATATTGCTTCACATCCAGATGACTGTATGTTATTATTAACATTTAATTTTGAGTGTTCTAACACTGAACCACCGAACGAGACAACGGTACACAGACTAGAGACAGAATTTCTGGACACAGGGAATTGTTTGCCATTGACAAAGTGGCTGAAATTTTGGATGTACCGATTTCAAGCAGTGCATCGCCTGCAACTACGGAATACGACTTCGTCTTTTTAGCGCGAGAAAAGTATCATATCCAGTACATAGGTTTCGTTTTAGTGGAACACCTGGAATATCGATGTAAGACTTGAGGTTCTCACAGCGGTGAGTATGAAGATTTCCGTCTTCTGGGTTGTTGCGCTGTGTAGTCTGGTCGATGTTAACCAACGTTTCAGAG
>NW_019060034.1:239396-257187 GCF_000696155.1 Zootermopsis nevadensis
GAACCTACACCTCTAGATGTACCACATGCAGTTCATACCACTTTAAGAATACAAAACATATCTCAGAATTAACATATTTACTCATGTAGCTGACTCATCTAATTTATAAGAAGGAAATGAAATATTATCTTTCTGTACTAGTAACTGTTTCTCCTTTACTTTGACAAGCTGTTTCCTTTCTACTTCACTTCTCTTGTTGTGAGCCAATAAAGTATCTGATTCTGTGCTAAAAACTGGAGATTTATGGCTACCAGAGTAACTAATATCAGTGTAACTTTGTTCTGTGAATGTTGCAAGCTCCCTTCCAATCCTGATTGCCTGCCTTTGTATGAGAACAAACATGTTGGCAAGGAAGTCTACTTATTGTGTGTCAGAAACACAACAAACATTGTTCCAGATATCATTCTCATGTTTATCTTCATTGTTATATGACCATTATATTCTAGAGAAAGAGAAATGCAATCATATAAGTAAATTCAGTATAAATTTCTTTGTGGGAAGGAGGCTAAATATACTGGCATCCCACTATAATTTGGCCAGGAAGATCCATGTGCTGAGAGTGTTACAAGTAGGCCCTTTCAAGTGTCAAGCAGCAAAGTTCTGGGCACCAAGACAACTATGCATCTTACTAAATTCCATGCTACAATTGGCTGCATTACAGCAAGTTATAATAAACTACAAAATTATGTAGGGGATTCTACAGGCTATGTAAAATACAGACCTTAGATCAAAAGATACTAGCATCAGCAAACCTTCAATTACAAACATCATGCATGCTTACCTTTAATTTGTCCAATAATAGGTTTGTTAATAAGAAATGACCCATATGATTTACACCAAGCTGCATCTCAATGCCTTCTTTTGTTTTGGTGTGTGGGCATCTCATAACACCTGCATTATTTATCAAGATATCAAGCCGCTGATGTTCTGCAACAAATCACACAAGTTGTAAAAATAACTTGTCTGATATAATACTTACAAACCTCACACAGTGTGTCCAGTCGTCAGACTATAAATAATAATAAATAATAATAATAAAAAAAACTAGACGTCACAAGACATCCATCCACACCTTCGCCGCCGTGAGAAACTTACGTGGAGTCTAATTGTTATAACCGGTGGACATCCATCTTGAACGTAACTGTGAATCGAAGAGAAAGGTACTATAGCCTATTTTGGTATAAATCTGTTTATTTTGTCTCTAGATATTGAATTCGTTAACGCTGTCTTTAAAAAAAATCATAATTATTTATTTCAGGTTGTTTGTTTCATTAACACGCGTACTTAAAGCTTTCTGAACAGAGAAACTGACAGGAATTTGAGGGTAATAGGCTCATCTTCGCAACTTCTTTGTCACACGCAGGCTGCTACATCGTAATTGCTAGGCGAATTGCATCCTGTTGTCATTTCTTGCTTAAAATTAAGGAAAACCGTTTCACTTCATGGTCTAAGAGAAATGCAACGGCAACTCTGTGGTATTATTTTTAGGTCGCTGTCGAGATTTGCCCAGCATGATACCCTCCGAGTCCACTAATAGCCACTGTGCGCGTATGGCATGAGACGAGACACGCAATGGCTTGTGTAGTTTCAATCAAAAACCCCGAGAGTAGCGGCCACTTTGATGACCCAGTTCTGGGTACGAGGATTATTTTAAAATTGCGACCATCACGAATCAGTCTTTCTGCTTGTTCCGATTGCAAAAATCAAAACTTTTCATTCACCTTAAACTCGACTATTCTCTCACTAGTAGGTTTACTATAAACGAATGATTAATTACGTAAAAAGTAAAAAACTTTAAAAAAATATATTTATGTTCTTTATGTGGTGACTGCGGTTTGAGTGGAAAGTACGAGATGGAAGATGGGTGTCTTCTGGGTAATAGCGCCGTGTAGTATGGAAGAAGAAAACCAATGTTTTATACGTCCCTGCTGCCTCCATCATCAGGGCGAAAAAATATTTTATTAAAGCAGCCAGATGATGGAGGCAGAAGGGACCTCTGAATCGTCGTTAAAGTTCTAGCAAACTACACGGCGCTACTACACAGAAGACAGCCATATTCACCAGGTAGTTAACTAATTAGACAACTAATTTGCTTGCCGTGAAACCCTGAAATCCTATTTAGTACTTTGATCGATTACAATTTGCTTATTTTTATATATATACAGGTCGGTAAGAGTGATGAGTAAGTTTTGTATTGTGTAGAAAAGTTCGCTGAGGTTTCTACATCACCTGCCGTCTTATCTTGGCCCGCATGGAACGTACGATTGACAACGCTCGTGTAATGTGTCGAATGAAATGTACTATAGTTTCTGCTTTTCTAGGGGCATTCAGAATGCAAAGAACGCCTATATAATGCCTGTATTCCGCCGCGGATTACACCTTTCCAATTTTTGTCGCTGTTAAAATGGATCGTAATAGATTCGGTGTGATGCTGTGGCCTGGATCGAATTGGCTCAGGATAGGATTTAATAATGTCTGGGTTTAGCGAACGGGGTAATTAATCTTCGCGTAGTGTAAAAGACCAGGGATTTCTTAAACCCGCAGAATAACTACAAACGTTCAATGGAAATCTCCGCATTAATGAGTAGAATAATTTGTCGGAGGAATTAATTTGTCCTGTCGAGGTCAATTCCTTTACGTCTCTCTTCCAACCCGTTTTCTCATAGACGAACCTGAGGTGAAGAGAGAAACAATGAACGGGAAAATGTGGATATTGGGCTTCTGGGTAGCAACGCCGTGTGGATTTGTAGATAGATCTTAACGTTTCGGAGGAACATACTGCTACCTTCTTCAGTGCGTGTACAGTTGTCAAGCACGGAATTTCTCTGTATAAAAGTCCCGGGGAGGGGCGTTGAATTTGTAATGTCCTTGACTCGTGAGACTCTGTGTTTGTGGTTCTGACCTAGACCCCACGCCCGAGATACGCTGAGCGCACTGACACAGTCAAGTGCTTCAAAAATTCTGTGTGATGGAGGTACGGACGTCATACCTGCTGGGAAATGAAATCTAGATGACGGATGTGACCCCCACACCATCCACCTCTCAAAACTACAAGATGTTATTCGTGTAACAGTGACATATATCTCTGTTTTAAGAGCCGTCGAACTCTGAGAGGTCAGTGAATCGAACATATTTATCTTGCGTCTGATTTTTTCCCCAAGATTTTATGGTGATTTCTTCTGATACAAGGCCTCAAAACAGTTTATGTGCTTGAATGTGATCCTATTTAATGACGCTTTGACAAGTGTAAGAGGAATGGAATTACCAGGCAAGTTGTGATGTCACGTGAGGTGAAACGTCGTGTTCGTTGTAGTCTGTTCCTTGGGTAGGCTGCGATGGGTTGAGCATGTAGTTCGAATAGAGGAACCAGGGAACACTGACATTTATTATTATTCAGTGTTCTGTCTTACGACAGGTCCATTGCTCTGCCCAAAAAGAGCTCTCCAGTTGTCCCTATTCTCGGCTTCTCGCTTTAATTCCTGGAACGTCATCTTCTTTCCTTGTTTAAGGTCGTCGGTTAGCTGTATCAGTCTTCTTCCCAGTCCTCGCTTTCCTTCAACCTGGCCTTCGATGATATCACTCAGTAAATCAGATAGCAAAATTGAGACACCAGTAACATAGTAATTAAAATGAATACCTGAATAATAATTCGATTTAATAATAACAATACATCCGTAGTCGTCCTACATTCACGGTTCGAGGATATTAATGGGTAAACTGTGTAATACGAACAGTCTCCAGCTTTAATAATACTTCAAAAATTTAGTTAAGTTCAATTAGATCTTTAGTTTGATTTATTTAATGTACTGGCAGCCACAAATCACCGATGCAGTCAACTCACCATGTAATTGAATAGGTTCGCACGTCTGTTCAAATGTCATTACCATGATATTTGCTTGTTGCGACTTGATGGTGTCATTTTAATTACTGGCTAGTAAAAATTATAACGAATGGTGTATACATTAATTTTAACTTCCAATAAAAGCAATATTTAATGGAAATATGGCAACATGGAACTTGAAACCTGACGACAAACTCAACGTAACAGTAAAATGCTTCGTACTAGGAAGGTCCCGGATCTTCCTCAGTAATTCCAAACAAAGACTGGAACATACCTTAACATAGGTCAGGCGCACTTCCTTCCACACCCTTACCAGCTCCCATAATTTTACCACTGCAGCTGAAGTAGAAACATTAAACAGTAGAGGAATTGGTCAATACAGACCTACATGTGACTAACCTGACTCGTCTCTGCCCCTTAAGGGGTGGACAATTATCGGAAGGGATGTTTCTCTGTTTTTGTCCCGTTTGCACTGTCACAGCAGGTCGGCACGACCGGTGAACTCACAGTATTTTTTTTATTAAGTGTTCTGTCTTACGACAGGTCCATTGCTCTGCCCAAACAGAGCTCTCCAGTTGTCCCTATTCTTGGCTTCTCGCTTTAATTCCTGGAACGTCATCTTCTTTCCTTGTTTAAGGTCGTCGGTTAGCTGTATCAATCTTCTTCCTCGTCCTCTCTTTCCTTCAACCTGGCCTTCGATGATGTCACTCAGTAACCCCTTCCTTCTCATAATATGTCCCAGCCAGTTAGCTTTCCTTCGTGTAATCGCCTGCAGAATGATTCTTTGCTCTTTGACTCTCCTCAATACTTCTTCGTTGGTCCCTCGATCCGTCCACCTGATCTTCTCTATTCTTCTCCAACACCACATTTCAAAACTCTCCAGGTATTTCTGTTCCTTCTTCCTGAGTGTCCAAGTCTCTGCTCCATACGTAACACTTCACTAGTTTCTTCTTCATCTCCAAGCCCAACTTGCTAGTCAGAAGTTGGGCTTGGAGATGACATTATAGTAGTAAAATGTTTGGGGAAACATAGGCGATGACTTTCAGTGACAGCTTTAACTTATAATTCTGGTTAAACAGCAAAATATGCGAGTAAAATTAAATGTAGAAATTCAGCCATATTTTAACATGATGAACTATAGTATGATGATTTACAGTTTGTGTGAAAAACAAGTTGCTGTTACGAAATTTTAAGGTTGTTTTTAATGTCACGTAAATACTAAAACATTGACTTTATTTTCGCAAAACGTGCTACCACAGGATATTTACGAATGTTAACACACGTCGTTATGAAACATAAAGGGTACCGAAACGTTTCCGTTTAATATATTTAAATATTTAAAATACTTGTTTATCTCAATGGCTAAATGTGGTTTTCTACTGCTTGTTAGGCAAGAGGGGGTTATTTCTATTGAAGAGTGCCCGTCTCTCCACATGCCGCCACTCCCATCGCCATGAAATGCCACCTGAACTGGGGCATTCCTTTGAACTAAGAGTCTAACAAGGCTGCATCTGAAAGAATCTACACCTTTCCTCGAAGTTAATGACATCACAAACTTCGAATTACGGTCACCGGTGTATATATACTATATATAGCTTGTTTATTTAAACAGTGTATAAGAATAAGCCAAAATAATTTCGACATATTTAAGCTGATATCATATTTGAGTTAATATTTTAAGTAGGGCTCTTTCCCAAGTGGACTAATTGTCGAACCGACTGTGGTAACTTTAAGATGGCTTTGAAGGAACTTAGTGTGAAAATTGATGGCGGATTGAAGTAGTTCAGGTTTGCCTTCAACGGCGAAATTTCGTACCGACGTTGTTGAAACTTTAGCTTGTGCTGAAAGGGGGTTAGTTAACAGCACTTACTGCAATTGACTTAAAATTGCGTGTTGATTATATAGGCCATGGAAGTAAACAGTCTTCTCCCACAATGAGGTATAAAACATTTGTGAAACAATGCCTCACAACACAGGAGACAACAAAATATAAATTTTCACTACCAACAAAGCCTCTTCGCATTTAAATATTCACAGCCCTTTTAGTATGACTTCGATATTTTATTTTAACTTTCGTTTCAATTTTGATTATACTTATCTTTACATTTCTATGAAGGTGGAGAGAATTTAAAGGCTTCCTAAATCAAAATCGAGATTTTTGTACTCGTAAGAAATTATAAATTGAAATCCAACGTGTCATATTTGAGACCACGCTGGGAAGTTGCTGGAACTCGTGAAGATAATTGAGCAGGGCAACCAAATCCATGCTTCTAAATGCGAGGCATTATGGAATTTCTAAGACGTGTCAGTCGCTGCGTTATTTCACCTGTCTTTGAGTCATGAATGTCTATCCTAATTACATTGCAAAATGCTTGTTTTTCTGTAATATTTAACATTTTAATGCAGAATCATATTTATATGAACCGATAAAAAGTGAAAATCTGGTTGTATTATTTTCAACCATTTGAGGCCCGTAAATAATATTTAAAATTTCAGTCCGTACCGGAATTAAAATACAAAACTTCGCCATGATAAAGGTCAACTACTTGATGTTGTTTAAAGTCTTAATCAGTGAATAACCCTTAGAATAAAACGAAACCCATAAGTACAAAGGTACCTATTTAATATTACCAGTTAACTTAAAATTAAATTAAAAACAGATGTTTATTCATTGAAATCTCGCAAAGACGGCCTTAACGTCCATATTTCCTCCATTTGGAAGGGTGCTGACTGTGAATTTATATTGGAGAATCTCTTAATAAAACCTGAATTCGTAATATACTTATTGAATTAAATTAAGTGTGAAAACGAAATTTTATGATCAGGTAGGAAGGAAAACGAAGTGCCTTATTTCAAGGTACTGAACGCACATTAGCATAGAGGAACTGAGGAAAGCCACGAAGAATTAGTGTTTGAAACTGGTACTGTCAGTCGTTTAAGTGACAAACACAAGTAAGAGACGCTGTTGTCATGAACGAACTTAGTAGGACTTGGTAACGTAAAAGGTGGTGAATGTGTAGGATTTGGAAGGAAAAGCTGTCCTGATCTGTACAAAATGAATGTAAGTTGTGATTGTGTAGATTTATGTACATTCAAGGTCCTCGTGTTTAATTTACCTGTGCTCTTATTCGTAATATGCTCATCCCTCAGCTAGGGAGCCTCCCTTCCTCTGTCTTTCGTGATGTTGCAGTTACAGAATTCGCGAATTAAACTTAATTACCGTATCGAGGTAAAATAAAATGAATGGTCTTAGCAAAACGTAGCTTAATGTTAAATGTCCCATCAAGACAGTGTTACAAACTGTTTTATGGCGCTGCCCGTACCGGGAATACGTACTTCATTTCTTCAGTGAAACAACAACGACTCAACGACTATACTGATAAAGATACGAAGAACAGTGTTCGGTAGAATGTGATCATCGTCAGAGTAAGTAATTAATTAACTGGCTGCAGAGGATAGAGTTTCTCTTTAGACGCTGATATTTGCCCAGACGTTCCCTGCATTTCGTGAGGTACATAGGTTTATTACCTTGTCCACAAGACCTCGCCACTGGTCCGTATCCAAAGAAAGATTAATTCAGCCCACTTTCCAATATACCAGTCTGTCAGATCTACCTTAATGTTTTCTTTTCGTCTGTGCGCATGTATTGAAAGTGGTGTTATTCAAGCAGGTTTTCCAGTCAAAAATCTGCGCATTTAAATTGTTTCGTATTTTCCTGAAGTCAAAGTAACCTACAGAATATGTGTCATTAAATATTAATCCCGAATCTAAACCAGACCCATACAGTAACCGATTCAGTATCACTTAACTAACGCCCTGGTAGCAGGACCAGCAGGTCCAACACCAACAACATCAAAGCCCGCCACCAGACACGATCCTGAGCCAACTCCATCCATTTACCATTCTCACAACCCACCTCCCTAAGATTCATCTTGATGTTATCCTCCCATCTCCTTCTTGGTCTGTCCAGTGGTCGTTTTCCAGAAGAATTTCCCGCTAAAAACTCTGTTTACACCCCTTGCCCGCCATCCGTGCGACATGTCCAGCCCATCGGAGCCTCCTAGATGACCTGTACAATTCACAAAGGTTTTCGTTATGTAATATTCTAAATTCCCCACTTACTTCATCCCTCCTAAGTCCAAATATCTTCCTGAGCATCTTGTTTTCAAATACTTGCAATGAACGTTCTGCCTTCAAGGTAAGAGACCATGTTTTACGACCATGCAAGACAACAGGCAAAATTATTGTTTTATATATCCTGGCCTTCGGTGTTTTGGATAGCAAACGAGATGATAACAGTTTTTGAACAGAATAAAAACAAGTGTTCACTGAATGTACTCTACTCTTAATTTCATTGTGGATCTCATTTCTCCATGGAGACCATTCAATTCGATCTCTTCCTAATGACATGTTTTAGAACAAAATTAAAAAGTATTGCGGATAAAGCATCCCTCTCTTTTAGGTCACTGTGCACTGGGAGAGGATTCGACAGAAGGTTACCTGATCGAACACTTTCCATTCACATCTTAATTAACCTAACAAGTTTCTTTGGTAGTCCAAACTCAATCAAAATGCCATAGAATACGTCTCTTCTAACTGAGTCATGTGCGTTCCTAAAGTCCACAAACAGTTGGGGTACTTATCCGGATTCGGTGTCAATGATCCACAAACAATTGGGTACTTATCCGGATTCGGTGTCAATGGGATAATATAAATGTTATTCTATACTCAACCCGCCGTCATGTGTTCTGTGACTCAAAGGAAATAGTCCGTAGTTCGAAATAACGAAGTGTCAAGGTTTAACGAATTCCCATTTCAAGAGATTCTGTCAGCATTTCTTCAAATTGTGAATGGAAATTATTTTTATTAAAATCTCCAGAATTTTCTTTACGATCGCTACAAAATCCTATCACTGGACTCTTTCCTGAAATATTTCAACTGATTTCGCGTCTAAATATATTTATGTCAACGGAATTTTAATGTTAGTTCACTCAACTATATCCGAGTCTCTAAGTACTTTTTAGATTAAAAGAATTTGTGTGACTGTACTTAACTGGTCCTCCTTAATCGCTGTAGCATTTTCATCTAAAGCTTTTCATTGTATAACTTTACATATTTGTTTGTTACTGTGTTAATCGTAGCTTGTTAACTTGTACGTGTTAACCTTAACGTAAACCCGCCGATAACTGCGCATGACCAAACAAACTCTTCGCTGTATTCGGTTACTGCGTGCACAGAGCGACCCAATTAGAAGACATCTCTATTCATGTCAGTCTGATGCATCTCCGTACCCACTCGATTACTGTCGCAATTAGTATAGGTTTAAATTAAAGGCTGGGGCAATTTACAATTGCAATTAATGGCATAGTTACATTAAATTCAGGCCTATCTAGAACGTGTTTCATAAATGTTCCCCAGATATGGCGATAAAATTTGTTGTCCAAATTTTTTGTTTTGCAGTATTTCAGCTACAAATATTTATGTATCGTGAAGTGAAATAAAAATGAGTTTATGCTCAGGAATGTTACATGTCTTTGTTACAAAATATCATATTTGCAGTGTCTCTGCAATGATCTTATCAACAGTATTACAGATGGCCTCTACAGGAAAACAGATCCATTTTCTGAAACGCCGAGTTCACTTAGGAAAATCAGACAAGGGACATAGTCCAGAAATTTTGTAGTACTAATAAAATGTACCTTCCCCAGAATTCTTCAGAACTGGATCGGTCTGTATTAAAATACAATTATGAAAAATTTGTATATTCTTCTCGTGTTTTCTATAAAACCCCAAACACGGATATACATATAGGCCTTAAAATTGTAATTCTATCTGCAGTAGTATTATTACTTTGATAAAATAAGATGTGGTGATATGACCGAAACACTCGGAACGCGTTTGATATGTCCTAACAAGAATTTAGTCGTAAAATAGAGGAAAATGTCTGTTTAGACACCTCGGAGGAGGTGGAAAGAACACTAAAATGGTTTTAAATATACACCGTGTGATTATATGAACTGGATTCAATGTTTTCCTAGGTTGGGGATCAGCCTTCAGATTCGCAAAAAAAGAAATTTCAGAAGATAAAGTGTTTTCGGCTTTAAATTTCTCTAATATCTTGGATGTTCCCTAACTGAATTTTCTATCTATTTGTACACAAAGGCAAAGTAGAGGAACAATTTGAATGTTTTAGTGCTCGAAATACATCGCTTATCAGGCCATTAGGTTTATCCGTGACGTCAGAGTTTCTTTTTATTTAACTTTCATCTCTGATTAGAGTGGCCGTTGATTACGACTGATTTTCTTAAGGTTAGCACGAGGTTAAAAAATGTTTGGTTTGACGTAATGTACCACGTATTTTGCAGCCATTACTCACAGCCTCTCTGTCTTGTATAGCACGGTTTGTACTGAAATATGCATCTGTTGTTTATTCTCCGTTACATCGACAGGTTCGTCCAATCTCGAAAGACTTCAAACAAAATTTGCAACTTATGCCATAACACGTGGGTTGTGAATGCGTGATGAATTAATAATAATGAAGGTATTTTAGCCAGGCCGATTCTCTTAGCAGTTTATTGCACGCTTCGGCGACATCTTGAAGTCCTTTTAATTGTTAATTTATTAACAACAGGTTTGATTATTCTTCCATATTCGATTATATTAGTGTAAGCTTTCTACTAGGATAATTGCGGACTACTGTATGTTTAATTAACAATTTTAAATTCAGACTCTAACCTTCATTTGTTTCTGTTCCTTTAATACGAAAGTGACGTTTCATAATATAAAAACTTTCTTTTAACTTTTGTATATCCATACTCAGTAGGTTTTATACTGGATATTTTGACAACTTTTTAATATTATCCTTGTGTTTTTTATCTCTCGGTGATTTTATTACATTAATTCTTTATCATCTATTGTTTCAATGCTTGACTGCAATTGGCCTGTTTAGTCCTTATTCAACACGGAAGTAATTAGATTTAATTGTTATTGAGATCGTTTTATCATTATTAGTATTAAAATATATAATAAAATACAGGTCAATACACAAAACTATATTTGGGTGTTAACATTTAAAATTTAAATGTTAAAATTTAAAATTTTAAATTAGCGCTATTCATCACTATAAGGATGTTTTAAAATTTAAATGTTAAAATTTTAAATTTTAAATTAGCGCTATTCATCACTATAAGGATGTTTTAAAATTTAAATGTTAAAATTTTAAATTTTAAATTAGCGCTATTCATCACTATAAGGATGTTTATTATATATTTTAATTCAAAACACAAACATGACGCATGTAAACCTTAAACATTATTAGTATGTTTCTTATTAGATGTATGATATGTGTTCAGTTTTGTTTGTGCTAATATGTATACAATATATATATTTGCCTGCACAGAACATTAAAAAAACATTTTTTCCCCATGGTAACATCGATCTAGTACGAATGTTGGTATAAAAGTAAAATTGTAATTATGTTCCGCACAAAGCACCATCACGTGGAAGTATTCCGAGAACTGAAAGGTCTGGGTACCACTGGTATAAATAAGTTGATATGCGAAAACATTTTGTATGACCTGTGTATAAATAAGCCGTCGGAATCCTAATTATCTCTTTGCGATGTCATTCTGTGTTGGGTTCAAGGACAACATGACGTTACAGGCAATATAAAATTGCATTTCATTTACAATTAAAATCAGTTGTACAAATAGACTGTGACGCCAAATTTTGTAGAAATACTTGGATCTATTAATTTCGAGTCTAGAAGGAACAATTAACGTAGTAGAATTTCAGGTTCTTACGACGATGAGATTAAAGATGGCTGTCTTGTAGGTTGTAGCGCCGTGTAGTCTGGTAGAATTTTATCGATGTTTCAGAGGTTTTCCTGCTTCCATAATCAGTGCCCTTATAAACTATCAGGCTACACGGCGCTACAACCCAGGAGGCATCCATCTTTGAATAAGGCTGTACTTTATAATACAGTGATCTGTTTAGGCTCATAATTTCCCCTAGTATAAATTTACAAAACGCTACAATTTTTTTTGAAATGTAATCTTCGTATTTTCCTTCTACGTCATATATATGTATATAAAGTATTTCATACCGATAGTACTTAATTTGTGAATTATTTATTAATTTGTCTAGACAAATTTTTACGTGACTGGTTTGAATGGTTCATTCTTCAGTCGCGGGTTTTGCCGGAACTTTTTTATCTACATTCTACAAATAGTAGTGAACACCTTAATAGACGAATAGACACTGATTTTTTTTATCCAATAACTATTCGGGTACAGGATCTCAGGACCTTATATCACGTGGCGTCACTGGTGTTTATATTTTGAAAGTTCATCCCCAACAAGCCGGAGTTTGCTGACGATAGGAAATTGAAAAGTGGCATCTAGGAGCATGGTGTTCATACCTATTTGGTGAATATTTACGATTGTGTTCCTCATAAGGTACTGGCAGTATAAATCCGTATGACAACCAATATTTCCTTATAAAAACAGCGTATGACGTCCCTTATACCACTGATGCTCTCTAGTAAGTGGGTGTAGTATGCGCGCAGGCCGACAGGCATATGTTAGCGTAGTTCCATCCATCACCGCCTTTCCTGGGCTTGAGCGTGACAAGGTCTCCTCTGCTGTACGTGTGATGGATGTCGGTGATTGGCCTGGACAACTCTAAAAATCTCATCACCGTATATTGGCTAATCAAAGCGTGTTATGATGAATGCGGTACAGGTTCTTCTCTAAAATAACGCCATTTTGTGGTTCCTGTAAACAGAGGGTGAATGGGGGTTTCATAATTTGTGAGAGTGTGTTGAAAAAAAAATTCTTGTGTTTACATAAATGCATAATTGAGTCACTTGTTTCTCGTCAAATGCAATGGCTACACGCTGTATTCCTACATCACGAAAATATCCCCGGAACTTTGATAAAACGAACTGTTATAAACACTACAGAATACAACAACGCAGTTCTTTTTCTGAGGGCGGAGTTAGGGAAGGTTAGGTTACGTTGGACGAAACTTTTGTACAGCCATACCTCGGAGATATTGCGGTTTAGGTTCCAGACCACCGCAATAAAGCGAGTCACGAATTTTTTGGTTTCTCAGTGCATATAAAAGTTATGTTTACACTATACTATAGTCTATTAAGTGTGCAATAGCATTATTTATTTATTTATTTAGTGTTCTGTCTGACGACAGGTCCATATGAACAGGATCCTTCCATCCTTTTCTCGGACTGGGACCTGTTCATATACGTTCTTGGCAGATGATCCAGAAGTGGTTTGCCATTCCCTTCTTCTGTGTGTGAATGGAGTAATTGTTGGGATGCCACGAAGAAACCGGGGAAGCCCCCGGAGGAAAACTCCGTGTTGCCTAGACCACGGCCTTGCCCAACACAAGTTATAAATTCGGGCACCGCCGGGAATCGAACCCGAGACCCCAGGACTACAAGGCCAGCGTTCTAACCGCTAGACCACCGTGGCATTATGTCTAAAAAAACATTACGAGAATTACCGAAATGTGACACAGAGACACGAAGTGATCACATGATGTTGGAAAAATGGCGCCGATAGACTTGCTCGACGCAGGGTTGCCACAAACCTTCAATTCGTAAAAAAAAAACGCAATATCTGCGAAGCGCAATATAACGAGGTATGCCAATATTCGGGAGTTTTACGAATAATTTTCGAGCTATCTGAACTTACAGGATTTGAAGCCCTCGCTATACTGAGTACAAAGATTGCTGTCTTATGGTCTCTAGCGACGAGAAACTTACGTGTGGACGATCTGTCTGCATTTCTACGCCCTTGTTGAGTTATATCGTCATGGATTCAGTTCGGCTGATCAAAATGTGACCTTTGACCTATGAATGGCTGGGGAAATTTCCGGCTTGGTTAACATATTAGGCTTGTGTTCAGAAGGCTCCTGGTTCGACTAAAGCCGTGCCCACTAATTTAAAACGGCCAACCCCCTAGTGTAATGAATGGTACACTATCTTAGTATTTAAAAAGTCCGTGGTTCGACCCAAACCTTTGTAAGTAATATAAAACTGATCCGAAGGTAATCTCTTAGTTAGCGTACTATCCAAAGGGTCACATTATAAGGTGTTCGTTTGTCCGTTTGTTTGCTTACGAGCGTAACAAATATCTAAAAAAAATAGCTGGAAGGAGTTTCATGTAACTTATTACTGGGGGAAATCATGAAAAATTTAGAAATATCTTTCTTCATTCATGTCGAACAGTTTTAATGGCCACGTTACGTAAGAGAATTTTCTTAATAAAATGTTCGTGTCAGCCAATTGATTTTTGTAATGGTAACGCGCCGTGCTTAACTTTCACATAGGAAATTAATAATCTGGTTGCCATGGCAACGTCGTATTCTATTGAAGGCTTTTGGTCGTTCGACACGCCTGATTATAAGAGACCAATGAACGTCGTACACGAAATTAAAATCTAGATTTAAGAAAGAAACCGAAAGGTCTAGAAATGTTACGCTGTGCCTACATTTGCTAACTTAATTGTTTGCTTTGGTGGCGCCTTTTAATGATTGGTTTATGCATTAAATAATTGCTGAATAAGGAAAGAAAGATTTGGAGTAACTGGATCTAGCCGAAAATGTCACTCGTACACACTAAAGGTTGTGATACGAAATCGGAAATGAGCTATATTAAAATTGTCACAAAATACGAGGTGCGATCGGAAAGTTTCAAGACTGTGTCAACAGAGGGCGAACCGGATGTAGTACGAGTTTCTTCCTTTAGTGAGTGCGGCCTACATTCATAGTGAATCAGTGTGCCAGCCGGCTTCATCGAATTAGCATTTGTTTCTTAGTTACGGGCGTTTTGGTAGTGCATTACACCGACCCTCCTTGCGATTTCGGAATGGCGTGTGCATCAAATTTTGCCAAAGACTCGCCAAAACGGCTACGGAAACCTATGAAATGCTAAAGCAAGCATTTGGGGAGTCCGCAATGGGTCGTGCACAAACGTTTGTGTGGCATTCACGTTTTAAAAATGGCCGAACCTCTGGCGATGATGACGAGCGTTCTGGACGACCATCTTCGAGCACAACGCCCGAAAATGTTACGAAGATCGAAGTCGTACCATCAACGACTTGTGCGACATTGCTGGGATAGGCTATGGGACCTGTCAGCTGATTCTAAAGGAAGAACTCCACATGCGACGCATCATGACAACGCGCCAGCACACACCGCCCTCAAAGTTCGGCAGTTTTTGGCCTCAAACACAATGGCCGTCATCCCGCCCCCTCCTTATTCGCCGTGTGACTTCTTCCTCTTCCAAAAGATGAAAATTCAGCTAAAGGGAAGGAGATTTGAGACGATAGAAGAGATTCAGGCAGAATCGCAGATGGTGCTTGACAGGCTGACAAAGAAAGATTTCCAGGGATGCTTCCAGGCTTGGCAGCGGCGCTGGGATCGTTGTGTTCACTCCCAGGGGAACTACTTCGAGGGTGATGGATGAATTTAATACATGAGATAAGTGTACGGGTTTTTATACGAGCAGTCTTGAAACTTTCCGATCGCACCTCGTATATGGAAAATATTAAATCTATATAATCTGATCAATAATTTTTTGCGGTTTATAGGACGCGATGTTTCATATCCGTGTTCTCCGTATCTTATCATCAGCCAGTTGAATCCAGTTCACACCGTTTTACCCAGTTCGTTTAAGGTAGGGTATAACATTTTTCTGCCATCTTCCCCTAAATCTCAGACTAAAACTTTTCACGTATTACTGATCCCTTCCATTGCACGCTACACGCTCCGCCCTACCTGATGTGATCGTCCTTTTATAACATCGAATGAAGATTACGAAACATAAAGCTTTTCAGACATTCTGATCCTATCTGGCCTAATCCTCTCAGATCTTAATATGCAGCAGAGTTTGCTCTTAATACCTGATCTTCTTTTATTTTACGTATAATCCTCATTACTGGCAGATTGTTCCTAATTCTTCCTTATCTTGTCTCCTTGACAACACTACACACGTCATATAACAGTACAGTTCTCAGGCGTTGTCTTGTTTGTGACGAACACAGAATGTGATTAAGTCGTTACAAGATCTCTTCCAAGGGCTTCTGAACAAAACATAGACGTCACAGTTAAGAAGTCAGACTATTACGTTATCAGGTAATGCATTAGTTCGTGCAACTTATGTTACAAGACGTTTCTCTTGTAACTATCAGACTTTGTAGCCGGGTGTCAAGACTGAAGAATGTCACGCGTATACATAACTCCCGTTGTGTGTTAACGGGCGTTGTATACACTGGATCTGGACGCCTTGGACTTTTAACTGTGGGGTCACTTGAAATCCCTGGTGTATTCAACGCCAGTTAACACACAGAGGGAGCTATGGAGACGCGTGTGGGTTGTTCGTGAAACGTTTAAAACGAACCCAGGTGTGTTCGAGGTTGTTCGTCAGTCCACTGATCGTGCATGTGTACAGGTGCAGGGATCGAATATTGAACACATTTTACAAAATCGCGAATCAGATACATCGTAATAAATACTTTGTAACAGGAATATGTGTTCTCCATTCAGTTATAATATCTAGGTAAGAAAATATTTCTGAACCCTATGTTCATAGAAATATTTTTTTAACGTTCTGGTTGCCAGAACAAGCCATTGAATTTTCCAGACACAATTTTGACTCATCCTGTATTGCTCGATAACTGCTCAACGGATTTTCGTCAATTTTTCTTGGAGGCTGCTCAAGACTCTTGACCTCAAATACCAATGTGACGAATATTGAGACTTGAGAGGTCATTACCATTACGTCATCGCCAGTGATGCCCGTCTCTTTGCGCATGTGGAGAAGGGCTGGACGGATTTTTATTAAATGCTGTTTGGGGATTATGTCATGGCAGTTTCTTGACGGATATTTAAAACTGTGGGTGAATAATTCCCGCATTGAAGTCATCACGCAGTCAGTGAGCATACGAGTGTTTCATGTTGCCATCTATCAGTGGCCGTCTTAATTATTAAATATCACATCAATTCGATATGCAGCGAAGAATACATTGCACGTGGTCAGTCTTATTCCTCATCGGTACATTACCACACAGGTTACCGTAATTCTGCCATCTTGAGGATTTATTGAAGTTTTGGGATCTTGAAGACGGCATGATGTTGTTTATCCTGAATGTCCTGAATGAACATACAGAAAACAGAAGCAATGTCTTGATAACTCTTGTGCTATATGGGGGATATTTCCGAAAGAACGTAGTGGATCAGTTATTAACTGTGTGTAACGTTTGCTGCTTACAATTGTATCATCTTTTTGGTGTAGAATGTTCTTGTCGACGTTTCGTAGGTCCTTGTTGCTTCCATCATCAGGGAAGACTACACGGCGTAACAATTAGAAGACATCCGGCTTCTTCTGGAATGTCTGAGGTACCATTTCCACAGCTGTATGACTAATTTGTAATAAGAATGATCATTCTGCAGAAATTCGTGTTGACAGTCTGCGACTCTTTGTTTAATTAGATGGAATTAATTGCGTCAAATTTAAAGATATGACTCTAATGAGTTCTTGAAAGGATAAGGTGGCATGTACCATAATGAGAGTTAATTGCATTAATTATGAGCAAACCATTTTTACAGTTTCCTGCGTTGTACGGAAATGTTCTTAAAACATTACACGGCGATAAAATTACACATATCATATAATATTAAATAAGAAATACTTAGATTGGCAGGGGGCACACAGTGGACCTACTTACGTGAAATGATAACTTGACCTATTGATAGGTTGAAGAATAATATTTTTATAAAATATATTTATTAGTACTTAAAACTTACTCGTATGTACATGCGGCATCTTGTATTGCCTATGTGCATCTACTGTCTCTATCACAGTTAACAGTTTTCAGCCTCCCCCCCCTCCACAGTGCTTGTTCGCGTGGGTTTAAATCGATGAGATTC
>NW_019060034.1:257665-317800 GCF_000696155.1 Zootermopsis nevadensis
AATCTTTCTACTCACTGCAGTGAAACCTCAAATCATAAATATCGTGTCAATTAATTTTTGGTAGGTCGAGATGGAGATGTAAGGATAACGTTAAGATCTGGTTTAGCCCTTGGGAGCTTTGTCGTGGTCATGGGCTCTGGACGAAATCGTTTTATAATGGTTCACAGCTTTGGACGTCGTTTTGGTACAGAGATGTCACTGAGCCTTTGTAGTTCGTATTCCCTCGGGACATGCATATTTGTCCACGTTATTCAGTATCGTCTTGTAATGATGTGGGCTTTCCGACTTGATAATCCATCATTCTACCTGCCCTACAAGTGTCGGAACGGATTAATTTCATAAGATTAATTCTGTGTGTGCATGGATCATAGGGCTTAATTCAACACAACTATATTGCCGCGTGGTTTATCGAATTTGTGCAGATAAGAAGTGTCAATTACATTTGCTTTGCAGAAACTACAGCGACAAGGATATTATAAACACTAATTAACCTTATTCCAATAGCAGCGACATTAGTAATGGATTTGCGTTCGATACTTAACAATTCGCCCACTATCAAGTTTTATAGTTACGTGTACACTGTTCTTACCAACCACAGTTCGTACCCGTTAATTTTATTCAATTGTAGTCGAGAGTTCGCGTTGTTTGTTATGTTCTGTTTCATCGTTCCAGAATATTTTTACGTCAGTTTTAATCTGAATAAGGATGAAGCAAGTTTCTTATTTGTATTAAGACAGAGCTTTCCCTTTCTAGTTACAGGGCGTGCTAACAGATATTTTCGTGATTTATCTCATTAACCCAACGCGAATTCCTGAACAACACCAAATACGAAACAAACTCAACGTAATTATCTATTTGTATTACTTCGTACAGAAGCATCCTTTCAAATGATCTATCTCTCAGTATTACCAACGTATGATACGTAGTTAAAATAACTGACCTATATGAATTATGAAGACTCTCGTTATAGAAATTATTCCTCCCACCTGTTACTTTTGTTTTGGTTTCAATAATCTTCCCAGCACTGGGGTCTCAAGAACCTCGATTTCCGTTCTTCCCTGGCAGCAACCTGTCCCAGTTTCCAGCCGCGCAATAGAATACGCAAAAACGTGAATTGTCTGTACCGATGTTAATATTTAGGATGTTCTAAAGCAGTGGTATTCAAACTTTTTTGTTCGTGTACCCCCCAGATATAATTTCTCTTCAACTTTGTACCACCAAAGTTGTTGGTGTATAATTCAAGTTATACATACAAAGTTGTTGGTGTAGAATTCAAGTTATACATAGTATATAATCTACATCTAAAATAAATAAAATAAATTACATTACTGATTATTCAGTGTTTATCATAAAATAATATATATTTTTTAAAATTTCACGTTCCCCCTAAGATGTTTTCGCGTACCCCCAGATATAATTTCTCTTCAACTTTGTACCCCCAAAGTTGTTGGTGTAGAATTCAAGTTATACATAGTATATAATCTACATCTAAAATAAATAAAATAAATTACATTACTGATTATTCAGTGTTTATCATAAAATAATATATATTTTTTAAAATTTCACGTTCCCCCTAAGATGTTTTCGCGTACCCCCAGATATAATTTCTCTTCAACTTTGTACCCCCAAAGTTGTTGGTGTAGAATTCAAGTTATACATAGTATATAATCTACATCTAAAATAAATAAAATAAATTACATTACTGATTATTCAGTGTTTATCATAAAATAATATATTTTTTTTAAAATTTCACGTACCCCCTAAGATGTCTTCGCGCACCCCCGGGGGTACGCATACCCCAGGTTGAATACCACTGTTCTAAAGGACATGGGAAGTTTAAACATATTCTGAACTATGTGATACCAAGAATGGATATAACCTGGCGTTAAATTAATCATGAATATAGTTATGGTTTCTTATGCTATTCCACACCTTTGCCACATTCTCGATGGGTTTACTCCCTACTTCCTGGTGGCATTCATCATTCTACGTTTTACGACACTTAAAGACGATGCTCCACTTTAAATTAAATGACAAAGTTTGTGAAGGTCGACTTAAGAGTGTATCTCAGTGTGCGTGTTTATCTCTGCTTCCCACCACGATGAGAGAATCCAGAACAGAAGGTTAGCCGCTAATCTCTGAACTTTGCATTGAAAACTGGTCTCCCTAAGCTGCAGAGATCACGCTGTTTACACTTCGCTTGTTTAATTTTCTCTCAAATACAGCGTCTAGATAATTGTATGACTCTCATTTAAGGTTCTGTGTGTGTAAATGAGGAAGAAACTATTATATATGTGAATTTTAGCAGAATTTGTAAGAACTGGGAGAACACGAATATATAATTTAATTTAATAATTTATTTAATCAAAGTGGATATTTTATCTGCGACATTATTATTATTATTAGTGTTCTGTCTTATGACAGGTCCATATATTATGAACAGGATCCTTCCAACCCCTCCAGGTTGTCAGGGACCTGCTCATACATATATACATTCTTGGCAAATGATCAGAAGTGGTTTGCCATTGCCTTCTTCTGTGTGTATGTGATTGGAGTAATTGTTGGGATGCCACGGAGAAACCGGGGAAGCCCCCGGAGGAAAACTCCGTGATGCCTAGACCACGGCCTTGCCCAACACAAGTTATAAATCTGAGCACCACGCGGAATTGAACCCGGGACCCCAGTATTACAACGCTAGTGTTCTGACCGCTAGACCACCATGGCGAATATCTCCGTCATATTCTGGTTCCCCCCCCCACAAGTTACATAACATTAACACGTGTTAAAGCATTCATCAGTCTGCACGTTTCGTAACCGAATCAACTGGATTTTGTGTTTTGTGTTTGAGGAAACATCAAAAATTCTCAAGTCACGTAGTATTTGAGGTTTTCACTGTATTGGGTCTGAAGATGGTTGTTATCTGGGTTGTAGCGCCATGTAATCTGGTGATGATGGAGGCAGCAAGGACCTCTGAAACGTTAAATTTATACCAGACTACACTGCGCTACAACCACGGAAGACAGCCACCTTAGTTCTCAAATGAATTCATTTTTATGTGTATTCAACATATATCTTTGATGCTTGGTAAGAGAGGTTTTAACTCAATACGAATTACGACTGATTTAAACCATCTTACCGAGAAGAAAAATGTAACCCGTACATTACATAAAAGTGACTTAGAACTTATGTTTTTTTTCTCAGAAACTAATGAGCGTACAATGCGTCTGCAAGAAATACGAGGTGCGATCGGAAAGTTTCAAGACTGTGTCAATAGAGGTCGAACCGGATGTAGTACGAGCTTCTGCCTTTAGGGGGTGCGGCCTACATTCATAGTGAATCAGTGTGCCAGCCGGCATCATCGAATTAGCATTTGTTTCTTAGTTACGGGCGTTTTGGTAGTGCATTACACCGACCCTCCTGCGATTTCGGAATGGCGTGTGCATCAAATTTTGCCAAAGACTCGCCAAAACGGCTACGGAAACCTATGAAATGCTAAAGCAAGCATTTGGGGAGTCCGCAATGGGTCGTGCACAAACTTTTGTGTGGCATTCACGTTTTAAAAATGGCCGAACCTCTGTCGATGATGACGAGCGTTCTGGACGACCATCTTCGAGCACAACGCCCGAAAAACTTTCCGATCGCACTTCGTATAAATGCCTGTCTCAATACGATTTGAAATTATTACTTAAACATTTGTATGTAAATGCTTAACTAAGTATTATTTTATTCTGGGCTAGTGCCAAAATTTCCTTCCGTACATTATCCACCCACCTCATTATTGATTTGATTATCCTAATTCGGCGTAGAATACAAATTATTAGTTCATTATGCATTTCCCAGTCACCTTACGTCATACTAAGGCGGTGTTGGTGAAGTTATGAAGCTGTTTACTAAAAACACCGGTAGGAAAGACATTTCAGTGGAGAAATTAATTAATGCTGGTAATGTAAACGAGCCACGGTGGTCTAGCGGTTAGAACGCTGGCCTTGTAATCCTGGGGTCTCGGGTTAGATTCCCGAGTTTATAACTTGTGTTGGACAAGGCCGTGGTCTAGGCAACACGGAGTTTTCCTCCGGGGGCTTCCCCGGTTTCTCCGTGGCATCCCAACAATTACTCCATTCACACACAGAAGAAGGCTATGGCAAACCACTTTTGGATCATCTGCCAAGAACGTATATGAACAGGTCCCAGTCCGAGAAAAGGATGGAAGGATCCTGTTCATATGGACCTGTCGTCAGACAGAACACTAAATAAATATATAAAAATAATAATGTAAACGACTTCCTAGTAGAATATTTTAACTGAATCAAATGAATTGTGACAAAAGAGTAGCTGACACGCTGAGGTTAATACGATCGTAGCGCTGTTAAATTGGTTCGTTACACACTGCATATTGATCTAGTATATGCAATGGGTGTCACCTGGAGTTGGCGGGCACACGTTGACACGTGTTATAACCCTGCAAGTTATGCGTGTGTTGGGCTTAATGCGAAGTGTTTAGACTCAAAGGACGCTGTTTGCTGCTAATGTCTCATTCCATGAGCATTCATTGCACGAATAAATGCCTGGTCCAATTGTGACGTTTAGAAATAGCAAATAGACAAGCAGAGTTTATCGGAATTTTCTTTAACACGGACTGCGACGGTCATGGGTCGATTCTAGGTGTTCACGGTTTCGGACAGTTTCAGTTCTGAAACCGTGGGTTCAAACCCCGCTGCAGGCAGAAATTATCCGACTTATAAGGAAATCAGGGGACCGTTATCGTTTTCACGAGAGCCTATCTAAGCCATGTTTGCCAAAGTTATTTATCTAAAATCTATATTAATATTATCCTCCTACTTACGCCTGTCTTCCGTGAGGTGTCTTCTTCTCGGACTGTCCATCCAGTATTTCGTGAGCATTTAAAATCCTGTGCGCACTACAAGTATTGAATTTTTAATTTGGTTACCATCGTAGATTGGCATAAATTAATTTTTTTCGTAACATCTGAAGGGATTCATTTATTGAGTCTAGGTGTAGATAGTTGGATATTATTAAAATGAATCTCAAAGTAATAGGGTGCAAAGATGTGAAATGTGTTTATGTGGCTCAGAATGGAAACGGATGGTGGGATTTTGTGAACAATTTGATGAACCATCTGGTTTCAAAGAAGACGGAAAATTGTCTGAGCTACTATATGCTTCTGAAGAAGAATTTGGTTTCATCGGGTTTTGTGTGGGCCTGTATATATATATATATATATATGGGTAAATATGTAGGTATATGTAATAATAATTTTGAAGATTTCCGTCTTCTGGGTTGTTGCGCTGTGTAGTCTGGTTGATGTTAACCAACGTTTCAGAGGTCATACTGCCTCCGTCATCAGGGCGATGAGTATGAAGATTTCTGTCTTCTGGGTTGTTGCACTTTGTAGTCTGGTATGTGTAGTATGACCTCTGAAACGTTGGTTAACATCAACCAGACTACACAGCGCAACAACCCAGAAGACAGAAGTCTTCATACTCTGATGACGGAGGCAGTATGACCTCTGAAACGTTGGTTAACATCGACCAGACTACACAGCGCAATAACCCAGAAGACAGAAATCTTCATACTCTGATGACGGAGGCAGTATGACCTCTGAAACGTTGGTTAACATCGACCAGACTACACAGCGCAACAACCCAGAAGACGGAAATCTTCATACTCTAATAGGTGTATAAAATGGCTCGAATTTGCAGTCAATGGCTGGATTTAAAATTCAGGATATTGGGCATTCACGTTTTATTGACATTGAGTTATGTAATTAATTATCTAATTAATTATATAGTCAGACTGGATAACCAAAAGGTTTATTTCATATATTACAAGCATATCGTTACAAAATAGGGAGTTCAAATTAATCGTCTTTTTCGTGAAATTGATTTGTCGATTAGAGCTTCAATGAGCCAGTCATTAATCGTTCATCGTTTCACGTCGAACAAACAGCGGAGTTAGGATGACAGTCCTTGTACGATCGGGTGTAATGTTCGCGGACCAAAGCTGTGTTTGTGTTTTCTCTCCGCTCCTTGGTAAAGGGTTTTGGGGTCACAACTTCAGTTAAAGTACCATAATTCTAATTTTGAAATTGTGGGACAGGGGACCTCCGTTTAATCTCTCAGACTCTGGACGGAGTCAGTCAGAGCAACGTACAAACGTTTTGGATTACCTTAGGAATCAGGAAAATGTCTGTCTGGGTCAGGAATTGGCATCCTTTTAACGTAAATCCTGGGGTGCAAAGTGGAAGGCGATTTTGAGAATTGAATGAAAGCCATAAAGAAAGACAGAAGACCAGTAGGAAAAGAACGAAAGAATCGAACAAAAGTAATATGAAAAGAGAATTAGCGAAAATAATAAATAAGGCGAGTAGAAACGAAAAATGAAATGAGGGATAGAAAGAGAGAAAGAAAGAATGTAAGAAGAAAAATGAATAAATGCAAACATAAAGAAATACGTTTGTCTTCTGTTTTTTGTTAAACAAACCGCTACGCCTTTAAAATATACTTCTTTCTAAACCTTTTGGCGGGAAGATAATAGGAAAGAAATCGAGATAAGAAATGATGATTAGACAACTCACGGACTGTGTCAGATTATAGCACCGTGAAAGGGGCACGTAATTCAGACTGAGAGAAGACAAGAGGAAGAGATGTCAAGCTGGAATAGGTAAGGAACGAAGGAGTCACGTGTTGTAACCGGGGCGCGAAATGAGATCCAACCCGACAGATACATTAAATTCCCCTGTTCTATCAGTTGCGAGAATTTTCTTGCTCGTAGTTGCAAAAATGAAGGAAACTCGTTCTGCTTTTTACTCATCGTCGAGCTGACAATTCCCAACCTTTTCCTGCGTCACTGCATGCCTTTCTCGTCGAACTACAGATTATGAAGTGTCTGTATTCGACACGCTAAGCTGGCCTCATCATATTATGTATTTTCATCGTCTTGTCTTAATTACCGTTTCTCTATATCCGCCCTTACTCAGTTTTAAAATGTTGCTTAATCTCGCACTTACCGGCATTTAAAGGCCGTCGTCGTCCTCTTGTTTCGTAATTGGGAGTTCCCGATTTTAAATCTCGGCTATCGTGCTTGCCCTCGTGGTCTTCGTTAGTCCGCGAGTGTCTCTAAATATTCAATTTTGTATCATAGTACCTTTTCTTTCCGTATAATTTTCAAATCATTTTTCAATGTCAGATTCCATGTCGTCATATCTGACTCAGTTTTATTCCAGAGGCTACCAAAATATATCTGGAAAACCGAAAAATCATACCGGTATCCAGATTCGAGGATACAGGAATTCTTTTATTAAAGTGTCCTGATTATACATAATAAGATTCACATAGGCCAAATTGTAATCAATTTTAAAATCAGACTACAGTGACATACCTAAAGTGAAAACATAAACGAAGGGATTTGAAATTTGCTGTTCCTGTATTAATAACAAGTATTTTTGTAGTCCAATAAACAATTACTGGGATAATTGAATAAAAATTTTCTTGGATATTATCCATCGTCTAGTAAATATAAAACGTAAAACGACGTTTCGGAGATGGGACTCTCACTTCTGGAACTTTCACTTTTTATTTTCTCCGGAGATAGGGATTAGCTCTATCTAGTGGGCCCAACTGTGTAGGAACCTGAAGACGGAGATAGAGTCCCATCTCCGAAACGTCGTTTTACGTTTTATATTTACTAGACGATGGAAGGTCCGGAGATAGGGATTAGCTCTATCTAGTGGGCCCAACTATGTAGGAACCTGAAGACGGAGATAGAGTAACTCCTCCATTGCGATGTTGGGTGATACCGTGGATTTACAAGGAAACTATAGAGAGGAATTTAATTTCCTCGGCGTCTAGAGAACTTTATAGAGCGTCCATATTACTTCTCGCTGTGCAGTGTTCTCACAATATAGGCGTTACGACGCCTGGCGCCGAAGTGACCTACAAAGGAAGCGACAACCCCCATGGAGAGACGACGGATTCACGGCTATGCGGTGTTGCAGAAGTATGTTCCTATCGGGGAAATTGTTCACTACGCTACGCATCTCTTAGCCAATGATGAACAATGAGTAACCTTAACATTGAAGAGTCTAATGATAGTTTATAGCTTCATCATGCAGAAGAATCTTCAGAATCTGATAGTCGCTCAGTTGGTACTCCTCGTTTTATGGAGCCCAAAGGTTGACAAAGATACCGCGCACTGGACATGAACTTGAGCCAGCTGAGCCCATTAATATTAATTATTTACGATCTGAGATGGTAAAGTTGCGTCATATTGTGATATAATGAATATATATTATCAAAATGAAAAATGATGGTCTAATGTAAATCGAATATTTCGATAATGAACATCATTTAATATTTTAATATTTTAAATATTTTAAATGTTAATTATTGTAATATTTTAATATTTAATAAGAAATATTGTGATTAGACGGACAAGATTTAATATATACTTATTCTAATAAAGTTCAATTAACTAATATTAAAGGAAGCTGTCACATCTTCCTATACGGACAGAATGATGGTTTAATCCATGAAGAGAAGCAGGATGATTGCTGATTTGACCTCGTCTGTACACCATCTAGACAAGAAAATTCACATTTAAAACGTAACCACAAAGCAGTGGACAAACACTAGTAGGGATGGTGGACACCAGACCGCCAGGTCGCCTGTTACACAAACCCATCGACGCTCTCCTACCTTACTACAGATAAATGTACAATATCCGCTGGTTACACACACGACACGTTTAATATTCAGGTCTCATGCCAGCTGTTCTATCCGCTGTTAACTCATTATATTCATCTAGTCACTGGCATAGAAACCACTACATGAGGAAGTTATTTGATCTAGTGACATGAGCTATTCCACATGTGTTAGACGTGGATGTTTGGTATCACTGCATAATTTTACATCAAATTGAGTATTTAACAATTTGATGGAAATTAATAAGTCGATCGAATGCATTAAGACACTTCAAAGATGTTAATTCAGCTGATATTAAGAACAAGAAACCAGTAATTTCTTAAAAGTGTAACGAGGTACCAATCTTGCCTTTTGTTTCAAATTTTGTTAGTCGGATACTTTATACTTTTATTGACCCCTGATTTATTTGTGATTTTGATAACTGCACCTTATGGTACCATGTCAAAGAATCTGTCGAGAATTAAATACACAATCGTGTATAATTCCTTAGTGTTACTAGTTGCATTTACGTGGTCTCTGGAATAATAATTTGCTGCCTCTGAAACGTCGGTGAACTTCTACCATGTTATTCGCCGTCGTGAGAAACTTACATCTGACAAACCAGAATTAAACTTGAACTTGTCATAAATTCCATTCATGTTGAGTGAATCTATTTTTAATATTTTAAATTTTCCGTCAAATCACAATTTTAATAAGATAATAAAATATAAAATATTTAAAGTATCATTTCACGTTCCGCACGTGCGGAACGTGAAATGATAAATGATAAATGATAAATGATATGTGATTTGACGGAAAATTTAAAATATTAACCTAATTCACAATATGACGCAAATATACTACCTTATGAATCTATTTTTATTTGTTATAATCGTGTTGTCTGACGATCATAACCTGCTTTTCGCTGGGTTAGTTGAACTTCACATATACGCGAAATTACGATGTTCCTATCTTTCGAAATCTGTAAGTAAAGGTCTCTTTCGCCTGTTTCCTGTCACAGTGTTAGAATAGAACATTCCACACAGTCTGTTTTTCGTAGTGGGAAACTAGGGCTTCGATACTTTTGATAGTACTTGCCTAATTTGTGTCGAGTTCCACAGTTTGCTTGCACAGCACTCAACAGAATTAAAGTTTTACTAGCGTCTGTTGCTGTTCTTCTGTTTGACGCTGAATCTTCTGGATCTGCACATTTAGCAGTTGAACTTGAATATTGGATTCGTCATTGAACCCTTCTCAAAGCCGTACGAATTCATTCTACGTCGCCATACGCTGTTCCTTTAAGATTAATTTCAGCCTTTGAAGTCGCCCCACCTGCTTCAGCCGTCAGTAACTCCTTATTTTGTAGGAACTGAATAATATTTAGACGAACTTTGGCTTCAGAGTTTTTCCACCTACACAGTTCTCATTTACATTCAACCGTACCGAGGTTTCATCTGATGTGCATTTCCGATCTCCATGTATCTAATCATTACAAAAGTATTTGGTGAAGGTTATTTTAATATTTTAATATTTTCCGTCAAATCACAATTTTAATAAGATAATAAAATATAAAATATTTAAAATATCATTTCACGTTCCGCATGGAATGATCGATTTACAAATTGGAACGTCTCTTACGACATGTTTCGGTTATATTTAACCGTCCTCAGGTATAAAATTAGATTGGTAAAATTTAAAACTCGAATTACAATCATTTACAATGTTATGCAGTTTATTGAAATGTTCTTATCAGATTACTCTTATATATTAGAACGAAGGCGTGGTTCATCTGATGTTCAATATTAGTCTGTAAAGCAATGATTTAAACTACCTTATGAAGGTTATTTTACAAATTATTAAGCTACACTTGATGTATTTTTCTCAGTTCCCGTCTTTGTTTTTATTCCATGCAAATATTTTCCTCGATACTCTGTTCTGGAACACTTTTGATCTTTGTCCACGGCGTAAAGTAAGAGATTCACTTTAAAACTCATAGACCACCAAACCAAATGAGAAATATTGTACAAATATCATAAACGACGAATAATTGTTACAGTATTTGCTTATGCTTAATTATTTTAGACGTCTTAATTATTTCTTAGCGTTAGAGACCACTTAGAGACAGAATAACTTGTTCTGAAGATATTTTCTAAATCCTTAATAGAATTTCTAGGACGAGGTACCAGAATATTGTAACAAACACACTCTTTACCGGGTATTACAGAGAAAGTCTGTGGTGAGAATGAAGTTTGAACCCGTGATCTGGATGCTAGAGAATCTCAAGACCCTTCGTGTAGCTCCCGACAACGACATACTAATTCTTTGGAACCATAAAACGTACCATGTCAAGACTGAACTTCTTGGAGCTTCATAAAGCAACAAGTAATCACTTGTTCTTTGATTCACTACATAACCAGAGTCAATAAACAGTTCCTTAGCCACGTGTAAACTGACACACATCCTGGTCCTTTGACTCAGAAGGTCGCCCTCATCCCAGAAATGAATCTTCTCGTGTATCCTTCAGAGTGACGAAGTTCACAAACAGTGTTTCATTTGAATGGATGTGTTCTATTTTTAAAATAAATAAGAAATGATTAAACTTTCCTTTTGATACTGATGCATGATTCACGACGGCAACTGAACTGTAGTGATTCGTAGCTCACACCTCTTCGCATGCTCTCGAGAAATTAAAAGTGTATTTAAAGTGTAACTATAAATACTTTCACTTTTTTGTGATCTCCTAAGGAAATAAATTGGAAGTGTACACTTCGTTGTACAGGAAAACGTTTTGAATTAAGATCCGTCAATGAGGGTGAGACTGACGTATTACACAGAATGTGTGATTTCAGGTTCTCAGGGCCACGTATTCTGGTAAAAGTTTACCAACGTGTCAGAGGTCATTGCTGCCTTCATAAATAATACAATGGAGGCAGTAAGTACGTCGGTACGTCGGTAAGTTTCAACCAGAATACACGGAGCAAAAATCCAGAAGACAACCATCTTCATGAAACAGAATATTTATTTTTCTGAAGCTAATTCAAGAGCGGTAACCACTCAAACACCGTTACCAAATCTGGATTACAGGTGTTTTATGTGCGATGCACCTACAGAAAAACGGTATACATACAGACTCAATTAAAATTTGCTCCGAATTCTACGTTGTCTCACGGGCGTATTCTTGCAGTTCTATAAACATTCCTGGCACAGTCGGCATGACGCAGTCTCCACAGCAAGAAATATCGGAGACCATATTGGTCCGTCGTACAGGTGACTGTTAGCTGGTGGCGATGAATATTTAGTTTACACAGTAAATGTGAGAAGTATTAGCAATGTGGTGAGTGAAGCCTAAAGCGAAGAATGCTCTCGGAAAACCAAGAGCTGTATGGAAGGATAATATTAAAATGTATCATAAGTAAATTGGGTGGGTGCCTGGATGTGGGCTTCATGTGGCTTACAACATTGGTATTCAACCTGGGGGTACGTGAAATTTAAAAAAAAATTATTTTATGATAAACACTGAATAATCAGTAATGTAATTTACTTAATTTATTTTAGATGTAGATTATATACTATATATAAGTTGAATTATACACCAACAACTTTGGGGGTACAAAGTTGAAGAGAAATTATATCTGGGGGTACGCGAAGACATCATAAGGGGTACGTGAAATTTTAAAAAAAAAATTATTTTATGATAAACACTGAATAATCAGTAATGTAATTTATTTAATTTATTTTAGATGTAGATTATATACTATGTATAACTTGAATTATACACCAACAACTTTGGGGGTACAAAGTTGAAGATATTATATCTGGGGGTACGCGAACAAAAAAGGTTGATTTCCACTGGCTTAGAATACAGACCCGTGGCGGTTTCTCGTGTTCGTGGTAAAGAACCCTCTGGACCATTAAGAACGTATAATTTCTTTACCAGTATCGACATTTTACTTCTGAGAAAGAACTCTGCTCAACGGAGTCAAGCCAGTAAGATAAAGTATGTAACATTTTGTTGGAGATAAACTATTATAAAACGATAACTTTAAGACGTAAAAGTGACTGGAGGACGACAATCCTATAAAACTGTCATGATCTGATCTGGTTGAAACATGAACTTGAATCTACATATAGTATATCTTCATGGTATTTGTTGTTGTCGCAGTGGTAAAGATGTCTGTTCTTGTCCAATGGATTATAAGGATGGAATATGTTGCCTCTTACCTTTAGAGCTGGCAATATATTGCACCGAAACAGGGAATCCAGTTTGTGCTTAGACCGGCCGGCTAGAAACTTCTTCGCCTACACCGACCCATTGCTTGCCGACAAACTTTCGCTGCGGGATCCAGTGTTCTCGTTAACTGAAACCTTCAGTATTAACAACGCCGGTAGCCCAAATGCTTTATGCTGAAGATTCACACAGTAATCTACTTTAAATATTCCCCGGTAGAACTTGAAATTTCGAACTGATATGTCTTTTATATTCTCTAACATAGAAATGTTTGTCTGTTTTTATTTGCGATTAATTAAATGGCTGGTTAATAAATTGGGAAGGATCTGAAAGGAAATGGTCGTGGTCTGATTACAGATATTTTCCCGGAATTTGCCTATCCTAACAGACAAACCTCAAGTCATCACACCCGGTCTGAGAGCCGAGGTTTGAAGCTGGTACCCACCGTATGCAGTAGTGGTAACTATTCGACCACAACTTTTTCTTTGCATGATTATATTGTCAGTACGGAGTTTCATATCGATCTGTAAATATCTCCAATAATATATTATCCGTCGTCATCAAACTTGAAACCAAATTGGTATACAATGTATATGTCGCGCACTGGCGTTCTTTCAGTGTTCTGTAGTTTACGAAGATATTTTATGCAGAAGAGCAGACTACTTGGCTTGTATGTGCCCGTTGTGAAGGAAGTGTTGACCACGTCTTGCTGAAAACATTTCTTTCAGATTTCAGTTTTGATTCGCAGTTCAAGTTGTGAGGTCAATTCCATGTTAGTTACGCGAACGTTCAGTTTGTGTTTTAAGATTCCGTTTCTTGACAAGAGACTATCTTGTTTTCATTTAAGTGGCTAACGTCTTCAGGTAAAATGCGTTTTCGATGTAGAGTAGAATCGCATCATCATTTCGCACGGCCGCCATGTTGGCGTTGCGTATGGAAGGAAAATAAAATATACGAAGGTGGGGCTATTGAACATGACATCAGTTCCCGTTCTGAGGAAAATCCTTGTTTCAAAGTTATTATTTGCAGAACGCACGAATGTGCTGATACCGTGATTAATAAATTTCCTTGTAAAATCATGACCGTGCGCTAACGTTTCATCGCTGTTTTTCGCATCGTTGACGTCATTGATATAATCATAGAAGGTCTTGGTAGCCGTGAGAGGAATTATCGATGACACCAGTGTGTTTGTAATAGCTTGACTGATGTTTGACTTCATAAACAGTTGGTATGTTTCGCCTTAAATCTCGTCTAGCGACCTTGATCTCGTGTTTTCTTTCTGACAGATGGTCCGTTACAACTTATTTTCACAACGTTTACATATAAACGGAGATGATCAAAGGGCAGAGTAGAATGCCTGAAGACCCCCCCTCCCGCCACAGTATGAATATGAAATGAAAGAATCTCTTCAGCGTTCGTTCTGAGACTCGGAAGACGTATTTCTGTTGTGCTAGCTTAGAATCACAAGACTTCACTTATACTTGCGGAAGGGAAAATATGATATATCGTACTGATTTCTAGACTATTTAATGTCTCTGTTTCAACTGCAGAATTTGCCTAGTGTCGGGAGATATGTAAATATCAGGAAGAGAGAATTTGGAATGAGCTGGATGTGGCCTTTGTGAAAGTACAATTCAAGAATATGGATTTAGCGTTGCTCAGACTTCGTAATAGCAGGCTGAGATTCGAACAAGAATTCGGAGCCTTAACACTGTAGCCTGTCGTCTTGTTATTATTTATTATTGACTGCAAATGGGTTTATACCCGGTGGCAGTGACCTACAATAAGATACAAAACAATGAGACACAACAGAACAATGAGATACATCAACACAATGAGACAGAACAAAACAATAAACAAAATAGTTACGCGAACGTTCAGTTTGTGTTTTAAGATTCCGTTTCTTGACAAGAGACTATCTTGTTTTCATTTAAGTGGCTAACGTCTTCAGGTAAAATGCGTTTTCGATGTAGAGTAGAATCGCATCATCATTTCGCACGGCCGCCATGTTGGCGTTGCGTATGGAAGGAAAATAAAATATACGAAGGTGGGGCTATTGAACATGACATCAGTTCCCGTTCTGAGGAAAATCCTTGTTTCAAAGTTATTATTTGCAGAACGCACGAATGTGCTGATACCGTGATTAATAAATTTCCTTGTAAAATCATGACCGTGCGCTAACGTTTCATCGCTGTTTTTCGCATCGTTGACGTCATTGATATAATCATAGAAGGTCTTGGTAGCCGTGAGAGGAATTATCGATGACACCAGTGTGTTTGTAATAGCTTGACTGATGTTTGACTTCATAAACAGTTGGTATGTTTCGCCTTAAATCTCGTCTAGCGACCTTGATCTCGTGTTTTCTTTCTGACAGATGGTCCGTTACAACTTATTTTCACAACGTTTACATATAAACGGAGATGATCAAAGGGCAGAGTAGAATGCCTGAAGACCCCCCCTCCCGCCACAGTATGAATATGAAATGAAAGAATCTCTTCAGCGTTCGTTCTGAGACTCGGAAGACGTATTTCTGTTGTGCTAGCTTAGAATCACAAGACTTCACTTATACTTGCGGAAGGGAAAATATGATATATCGTACTGATTTCTAGACTATTTAATGTCTCTGTTTCAACTGCAGAATTTGCCTAGTGTCGGGAGATATGTAAATATCAGGAAGAGAGAATTTGGAATGAGCTGGATGTGGCCTTTGTGAAAGTACAATTCAAGAATATGGATTTAGCGTTGCTCAGACTTCGTAATAGCAGGCTGAGATTCGAACAAGAATTCGGAGCCTTAACACTGTAGCCTGTCGTCTTGTTATTATTTATTATTGACTGCAAATGGGTTTATACCCGGTGGCAGTGACCTACAATAAGATACAAAACAATGAGACACAACAGAACAATGAGATACATCAACACAATGAGACAGAACAAAACAATAAACAAAAGGACACAACAAAAACAATAAGACACAACAAAAAAATCCCACTCAAAATCAACCAACTCATAAATTACAAAACCATCCAACCTAAAGTTCTGTGATTAATCTTCAGCGTTTACTTTAATGTAGATGTAATAGTTTCTGATCTTGACAGTTGCAATGGTAGGCCTAATCTGCATTTATCTTTAGTCTCTTGTAACAAAAAATATAAACTTTAAATTGTATATATGTTTTTTCACATATAGCTTAAGAACGAATTTTCCAATTTGCATCAAACTTGACAAGCGAATTCTTTGAGACTATGACTAGACCATAGGAAAATAATTTCGGAGTAGTCTCCTGGGTTTGATTCCCAGTAAGGGCGATTCATATAACTCGGAAACTATAGATAGAAGAACGACTCCAAGACCAGAGTTGTTTGATTCGAAAATAAGATTATAGAAACAAAATTAACAACCCAGAAGAAATGTCCTATGTTTTATTTCCGGTGAATATGGTGTCTTTAGCCCGGATAATAAGCACGATAAAAAATCTACTCCAAGAAGAATGTCGTTTGCTTTCAATTTCAGACTCTCGTTTCTTACGCAGGAATGGTATAACCCAGTGGTATTCAACCTGGGGTTCACGTATCCCCAGATATAATTTCTCTTCAACTTTGTACCCCCAAAGTTATTGATGTATAATTCAAGTTATACATAGTATATAGTCTACATATAAAATAAATTAAATAAATTACATTACTGATTATTCAGTGTTTATCATAAAATATTTTTTTTTTTTAAATTTCACTTACCCTCTAAGATGTCTTCGCGTACCCCCGGGGGTACGCGTACCCCAGGTTGAAACCACTGGGTTAGACTATTCCTGCGTAAGAAACGAGTGTCTGAAATTTCTGAACGGTGCCTTATAAATCATAACTTGCTCACTATAAAGGGGTTGTTCTCCTTGGCGTAATGCCCTGACATGATCAGACTAGGGGTTATTGCTGTTGGAGTAAGGGTGATTCCATCAGCATCTTGTCCCTTGCTAATAAAACTTTGGTTGGTTGTATGTGTGAGAGTTGAGCCCAGACAAGTTGGGAATCTTTTACTTTGGGGAAATCATTTTGCCTTAAGATCTCTATGACTGGGATAGGCGAGCCATGCTCCTTTTAAATTATACCCTGGAATTTGCCTTAAAACTGAGGAAAAGCACGGAAATCTTCAATCAATGCAGTCAGCTAAGTTGTTAGACCACGTGGCAGTCTTACTAGGGACATCCTCTGCTATCCTCCTGAGAATCAGTTCACGTCTGTTCCTCGTGGGTGAGGTCAGCAGCCTTTGGTCGTCACAAGTGCCTTCCAGTTTGCCGAACTAAGGGGTTTCCCGCTTCAGCTAACTCGAAACTTTCAGTCGGTGTTCCGATGTCGTCTCTTACCTGGCGTATCAAGATGCGATGTTCCTCCTATTTGCATCTCTTTCCCATGTTTGTCTTTCGCGCCTCCCAGCCCATCTTTTATATGCATTTCTCATTTCCTTCTGTGTGGCCAGAAGTCTTGATCACGCTTATATTAATATCAGGCATATTATTATGGTATATATTTATTTATTATTTCAGTCTATACACAAACTTAATTTTTAATGTTGTTGTTGTTAAAGTTTGTGTATAGACTGAAATAATAAATAAATATATACTGAATTTCAACACAAACATGACGCATCTAAACTACAAATTATTATGGTGTTTCGTCGAATCTTTTGGTATTTTCTCTAACGCATGTTCAGATATTCTCTTTGGCACTTTGGTGTTGCCAGATACCTCGAAATAGTTTAAAGCAATTTCTTTTTCTGCAGCTGTGACATTCTTTTGTTGAATGTAGAGTTTTTTAAATCCTCTATTGAGCTAAGACGCGTGAGTGTTTTAAATGACGTAACAAATTCTGACGTAGCTTAACGCAAAGCATGATAATGGAGGTTAGCATGACCTGGTCTATAATCTGCTTGTAATAAGCATGGGTTTAGAACAATACCTACGTCGCATGTAGTTTTAATTACAAGCAGCAAGAGACCGATATTGGATTCTGTGTAAAATCTGAGCACAAAACGTGTTTTGGTTACAATAAGAGATGGCTAAAGCCCTGGATTACAGAATATGACGACGGATTAATTCTTGGGAACAGAAGCGAATTGAATTTTGTAGCTACAAGGCATGAAACAACAGCTGTTAAACGATAGTTAATGTTTAGAGTTACTGACGAAACGGATATGAAGTCAGACACAGATTATTGTATTTTCAAATTTCAAAATGCAGCCTCCCCCACTCCCCCAGACAGTCCTTGTGTGTCCAGTCTTAATTTCTGATCGTAGAGGATAGCTAAGCAAGACAAGGGAGTAGACGAGATTAAATTTCTCGAATGGACTGGAGCAAGGCGTACGATGTTAGCATGAACCTTAAAGTTTCGCGATATGTAACTTATAATCTAACATCTCAAGAGTCCTTGTCCTTGACTATAAATATGTCCATCCGTCTGTTTTCACAAATGTTGCGTCTTATATAAAAAGAATCCAGTGTTGTTTTTGAGAGACAAACCAATGGAAGTATTTTCCCTTATTTCGGTAATTAGACATAGGGTGTCCAAGAATTAGGGTGTCGTAAAACAAGACTGAAAAGGTGTTCTGTTTTGCAGACACCAAAATTCCAAAAGTCCTTACACCACACTGTGTTCCGAGGTCAATGTTGCAACAGACTTTGGATATTATTGTTGTATTATACCACTGTTGCATTTAGTAGGATTTGATGTTCTCACGACGGTAAGTATGATATAGTTATAAATTATGTATACAAACAAAACTGTTTATACTATAAAGGACACACATGCATTAGTGTATTTCATAGTGTAAACAGTTTTGTTTGCATACATACTTTATATTTCAATACACTACACGGTATGCAAGGTTTTAAGATTATGAAATAGTTGTCTTCCGGATTATAGCGCCTTTGTATTGTGGTGGACATATCCGAAGTTTCAGATATACTTGCTGTCCTCATCATCAGGGTGATCGCCCTGAAGATGGAGGCAGGAAGGACCTCTGAAAGTTAAAACGTCAAGTCTGCGCAGCGCTACAACCAAGAACCATGAAAAGAGCAGATTTCCAAAAGAATCAAAAGACCTATATTAAATTTTTAAGAGTAGTAGGAAGCTATAAATTACTAGATTAAAAATAGAAGTGAAGAGAGAATGAAAGAATTTTTGGTAAAAGAATGAAGTGAACGGATCCAACAGCAAAAACTACAGTGGACATAGCACGTTCTGAGAATGAGTTCTAACAGACTACCAAAGATTGTTTTACGATATAAACCGGAAGGAAAGAGACAGCTAGGACGACCTAAGAAAAGATGGACAGACAAGCGACATATTTAATAGGAGTCGGAAGGGATCCCTTGGGAACCAATCCTTGAAGATGATGATGATGAAATGTCAAATGAATTATTTGTAGGTTAAAAAATTGAGATAAATACATAAATACAAAATGAATAGTTGTTGACTGTTGAAACATGTGTTACGTGGGTCTTTAAATGGTAAAAAAGATTCCGAATCACTTTTCATGCTATTCACATTTTGAACACAAGGAGTGCACATCGATTTGTTGGTGAAAATTACTTGAAAATTGACGATTTGGAAAAACGCAAATGGGACGGAAGGATAACACAAGAAGAATATGAGAGGATAGAAATTTGATGGTACTTAGTGTGGGCTTTCTTATTGGATTTTGATACGACAAGATGGAATTCAGTTTGCCCCTCGTTACATCAGGTCGTCAATACGGAATGTTGGCACTGTTTCCACTAACCCCACCCCACCGACAGAGATATGAGAACCTTCAGTCTGCAATTTGCCACAGTGATGCAAATACGAAATAAAATCTGTTATGTTGTCTGAGATAGAATGTTTGAGTTGTGAAAATGACATGCATTGAGAAGAAGATGAAATTGCCCCTTATCTGTTTATTTTTTAGATTTTGGTAAAGAGAGAAGATACAGGTATTAGGTTCATAAAATCAACAATAACTTGGCCATTATCATCTCTTCTTAATGACCTTGAAATAGGCGTTAAGCGTTTCCGTGTGTATTTTAACATGAGCAAGGAGTAGATTAATTACGTGCGTAATCTGTTCTGTAAGAAATTAACACTTGATTTTATAAGGCGATTTCTTCTAAAGTGCTACTTGGCGTGTGTTAGAATAAATTTGGTCAGGTAAGCGGTTTGCGATTTCGCCACTTTCAGCTTGCATTTATGGTTTGTGTGTTTACATGGCATGGTCCTTATTGTTCTCCTACTTTCTTAAAACCACCCTCGTAATCATAGGTTTAGTCCCTGGTGTTTATGTTCCTTACTCAAGTCATCTTTATCACTACCCTAAAACGCTATTTTAAAATTGTCAGTGATTTTAATACTTCAGATAACATCCTCTACTTATAATTCATGCCCTAAAGGTCTAAATGTACTAATTTCGTTTTCCGAGAATGGTCGAATAAAAGTCATTAGTTCTTCGTAATTTTCCTCTTTGGACATTTTTCTTTCTGGCGTCGTGTTCTAATTGCATGTGGGAAGCAGTTTCGTTGTTTCCCCCACGTACGCTTTGCATTTAGTTGCTGTAAAACTTTAATAAAACACTAACTGTAATACGAGGTGCGATCGGAAAGTTTCAAGACTGCGCGTATAAAAACCCGTATACTTATCTCGGGTATTAAATTCATCCATCACCCTCGAAGTAGTTCCTCTGGGAGTGAACACAACGATCCCAGCGCCGCTGCCAAGCCTGGAAGCATCCCTGGAAATCTTTCTTTGTCAGCCTGTCAAGCACCATCTGCGATTCTGCCTGAATCTCTTCTATCGTCTCAAATCTCCTTCCCTTTAGCTGAATTTTCATCTTTGGGAAGAGGAAAAAGTCACACGGAGCTAAATCCGGCGAATAAGGAGGGTGCGGGATGACGGCCATGGTGTTTGAGGCCAAAAACTGCCGAACTGCTTCTGGTCCTCAGACAGGAGCCTTGGCACAAACTTGGCTGCGATGCGTCGCATGTGGAGTTCTTCCTTTAGAATCAGCTCACAGGTCCCATAGCCTATCCCAACAATGTCGCACAAGTCGTTGATGGTACGACGTCGATCTTCGTAACAGTTTCGGGCGTTGTGCTCGAAGATGGTCGTCCAGAACGCTCGTCATCATCGACAGAGGTTCGGCCATTTTTAAAACGTGAATGCCACACAAAAGTTTGTGCACGACCCATTGCGGACTCCCCAAATGCTTGCTTGAGCATTTAATAGGTTTCCGTAGCCGTTTTGGCGAGTCTTTGGCAAAATTTGATGCACACGCCATTCCGAAATCGCAGGAGGGTCGGTGTAATGCACTGCTGTGGTGTATATAAGAAACTCACTTGTCTGATCCCAACCCATTCCCTTTCAAGGGACATGACGCATGGGTCGAAAGCTTGGATGAACAGACATTTCCCACATCGTGCGGAACAGCGTTGGTTACGTGGAATTCAAGCACATAACAATATGTTTTGTTCCTGTGGCATTGCATGGCGTCTAGTAGCGTGCAGTTGTGTGCGGTAAGTGGAATTCCACCTTGGAAATCGTCTGTCCCAGTAGCAACCTCTCCAGGGCTCGGATACAGCATCAAAGCTCGTTTGTGATAGGTAACTTCTTCTAAGTTTGGTGCTTGCTTGTTGAGAAGTAACCAGCCGTCTGGTAGAGTTCCTTCCAGGTATTCAATTATGTAAAGCGTTAATAAACTTAATAACAAACCAACAACCAGTAACTGTACAGCACGAACGACTTTATTGTCCAGCATGGACGCCATGTTCCTTGTTCAAACATCTGTCCTCACAATGCCCTGAGCTCCGCCATTGTGTCAGCTTATTTGCTCACGTGAATCTGCTGGATTCTGTATAGTTTGAAGAGGGGGGCGGTAGTTCGGGGGGTGGGGGAGAAATGAAGGTCCTTGACGTCACAAATGAAAAGCAAACTGTAACTCCAAAGAACTGAGTTATTTTCGAGTTTCTTATTGACTCGTGTGATTAAGAAATTTCCTCTTAGTGGAACCCAAAAGGTTGCCGTTGGCTGCTCAAAAATCCTATATCAATTTTACTCTTCGATTCAAATCGACACTCAGGCACCTTATAATATCTAAGCTGTATATTAGCCTATAAATTTTTCTGACAAGTTAAATCTTAAATTTGTTCAATTCTAAATGGTTTTGACGACGGTAGTTTACACTTAAAATTGATAGAGCTAGTCTCTACCAGCGACTAGAGACTAGCTCGATCTAAGGGACCCAACAGATTAGATACCTCTCTCCTGAAGACGGAGACTGAACCAGCCTCCGAAACGTCGTGATTTTAAAGAACAGACGATGGAAAAAGTCCTGACAATGAATAATTTTAAGTGTAAATTTGTTAATTTTCTACGCAGTTGTAAGATATAAGTCATTTTATGATAATTCCATTTATCAGCTCCAGCTGCAACAGGAAGATTTTCCTACAAAGGGCGTCAACACGCCATGCAAGTCTGAATGTTTAAAGAAGGAAGTTTTGTAAGCCAGAGTACGCGCGTTGCTTTTCTCGACTGTCGTGTGGCATTTCGAGAACGGCGAGCCAGTAATTATTGCGTTGAAGTTAAGCGTGCGTACGATGAAAATTTGTAATGAAATGGCAGGGAAGGAACATTCTAGTTGGGGAAACAGTGTGATTCCCTAATATAAATAAGAAACTTCCCCACACACACCACCTCCGTTCCTTAATTAAGTATACGGCCTTACGCAGACATCTGATTGCCCCTAATGTTATTTGTGATAATCCTCAACCTTAAAAGATAGGGTTCACTTTTCAGACATTTGTGTTACAAATTTTCTTCGTTGCTTATGCGCCATATTCATGTATCATTTTTTCTTCTTTATATCCTTTTCTTTTCTTTCCTACCCTCTGATTCTCTCTTTCCTTTTCCCTAAACTACGGCGTTCCAAACAGATTAATGATATACAAAAGTATATCTAATCTAAAACGTCTTTACGATGGTGAAGAGTCAATTGAATAAAATTTTCTTGGATATTATCCATCGTCTAGTAAATATAAAACGTAAAACGACGTTTCGGAGATGGGACTCTATCTATATTGGTCCGGAGATAGGGATTAGCTCTATCTAGTGGGCCCAACTGTGTAGGAACATGAAGACGGAGATAGAGTCCCATCTCCGAAACGTCGTTTTACGTTTTATATTTACTAGACGATGGATAATATCCAAGAAAATTTTTATTCAATATACAAAAGTAGTTTGCCTCTCATTCATTGAAGACGCGATGGATGGTAAATCTGTGGAACATCAAATAACTTAGTTGACTACTTAACAGAACTCTGTGATAAGTGAATTTTGACTTTTCATAATTACTGAGTAACAAGAAATTCTGCTTCAACCACCCAATAACCAAAGAGGTCAGATGGCCTGAAGTTTGAGAAGATGAAAACTTTCTGGTTAGTGGGTAGAAGGTAAGGTGTCTTGGGTCTGTTCGAAAGTTCTGTTTGAACTGTCGTAGTTTGCTTTTGTTTTTAGTAAAGGCATTTATTAATACGTGAACTGTTACTTGGTACAATCGTCTGTTTTGCTATTTTGAACGCGTATTTTTGGACAAAAAAAATCCCGCGTCGGTTTCTGTAAAGCTTTGCTGAAAAACATCGCTCAAAACCCCTAAAACCAAAATATCTGAGTGGGACGCTCTTTGACTTCCGATTCCTTTCTTGTGGCTTTCAACGAAAAAGCGCTTTCAAAGCTTTTCATCGTACCGAGGCTTTTCATTTGTTTCCCTTTGAAGATTCGGCCAATTATAATTCAGTAATAAAATTCTGTAGTAGCGAAACCGGAAGTAGCAATTGCTTTAGTGTGTAAGACGCCTGCCTGATGGCTTTATAAGAGGAAAAATGGATTTTACTGCAATCCATTTAAAAGGCGAAAGGAAATTGGTGGAGATTTATATTAATGAAATCTTTACTACTGTCGTACGCGTTATTTGAAGGCGTGTCCATTTGTGCCATACCCGAAATTCTCAGTGGATTTTTGAGTAAATTAATGCTTGTAATTGGTTTAAATTGTTGGGCCAAGTGAGCTCTGGTTCTTTTTGAGTTACGTGAGTCTCAAACGCGTCTCGTTCCACCAAGTTGTATCGCATTTCTCGGTATACGCTCTGGCCTCGGCTTGGAAGCTCGTGGCTCGATTCCCGGAAGGGAAAGGAAAGTTTATTTAAGCTATCCCGGCCTCCTATAAAGTCAACACGTGGGCTCATTCGTAAGAGTTAAAGCAGCCGGAGCTTGAATATCACGGCACACTTTCTTTGAAGTGTCACGGATGTTAAGATGTTTAATATTTATTTGAAAGATTTTGCAATGTGCCAAATGAAGGACAGATGGCGTTTTAAAATATCAGGCGTGATTAGCTTTGCAAGAGTGCACACTTGTATACCATCGCCATAACTAATGTGTGAAAAATTACAAAGAAAACAGTTAAAAATACGTGGACTCGAAATTATAGTAGTCTACACCTTATACCTACGCCCTCTACTTCCTGTTTAAGTGGATGTGCAATTAAAATTGTCAGACGTGGTGTTGTAAATCTTGCATTGAAACCAGACGGTAATAAAATCTAAACATGAAAAGAAAAGAATTAGTTTAGGGAAATGTGCATTATAACATTCATTAATGACGTTTCGTAATTTGGTAAACGAACTTACAAATTATGCTCGATGTTGAGTAAACATCAAAAATATTTCGACTACAATTACATTCTGGAGATGTGTTAGTTATGAATATATTTATACCTATAGCATAATATAATACAAAATGTACTCGTAACATGTCAGTATAATCATTTCTCGGTTACTATCGTCATGTGAATGTACTTTGCATAATTCCACGTTTGTGATTGTTCGTGTGATAATTGTAATAGTTTCACAGAAATCAGTAACTATTAATGCCCATAGATTCACATCTGTGGTCACGTCACGTGACACGCTGACCTCTTTATAAGATTTTTAAATGCATTTGATTACCCTTCTAACGCTAATACATCACGCAGAAGAGAAAACTTGATATTTTAGAAGTAATAAATTTTACAGTTGTTGACATTTAAGGTTCTCACAGCGCCGAGTATTAAAGTGACGGTCTTCTGGGATATGGACTGTTAGACGTTTACATACGTTTCACACGTGCTTGCTGCCGCTATCTTCAGGGCGATGATTGTTTATTCCAAATTAAAATCTGTCGATTATTTTATTGTTAATAAGTGAAGAGGGCAGACACAGAATAATTTATGATCTAAAACTTTCATCTGCAAACTTAATTAATAAAATCCTCTTGGGCTATCAGCCTCAGAGGATTTAATTAATACAGATTTTTTTTAAGTTCAATGTTTTGTGTTTCAATAAATTACTGTGATCAAATTGTCCATTTACAACTGTGGATAAGACATCCTCTTTGGTGAAACAACCATTATGTTTTGCGACGAACAGTTCTGTCCGTCAGCTACGCACATCATAAACGCATTAAATAGAGCATTTGTCTGTAAATAAACAAACTTACATTTCCATGATTATGGAGGCAGTATGACCTCTGAAACGTTGGTAAACGTCTACCATACTATACTAAGCTACAACCCAGAAAACAGCCATCTTCAGACTCACCGCTACGAGAAGATCAAATCTTATCTCTGTACACGACATTTGGAAATATTTAGAACTGACCAACCACTAACAGCAGCTTCGATACGCTTTGTATAACAGAATGAATCAAGGGAGTCACGTTATTTATATTTCCAGACGTGCGACCCGATTTCTGGTAAACTGTATTCTTAATGTGAGTGTCTGACAATCGTCATTTGTTGTAAAACATAACAGTTTCTTTAAAACGAAGTGACTGATTCGCGTTTGTAACTGTACACCACATTCTGTAATTTATTCAAAAATATATAGTATTGTGTGTAATTTCGGCCTTATTAACTCATAAACATATTAACAGATTTTTCATTTCATTGAACATTATGTCGACAGAAATTATCCACTCCCAAACTCGTTTACTCCTTAAATTCCTGTTATAAGATCAACGTGGCGGCCGTACGAGCTTATACTATACTGACACCACTGAATGTAGTGTTATGAAATTTCGTATGGGAGTAACAGAATTTCCAACATCATGAAGGTGAAGAAAAGATTCGAATAATGAATTTAAGAGGACAGAGTGACAGAAGTTCTAGGAGGCTGATGCCAGCTGGGCAGTCCAAGACACGATTTCCATATATTAAACAGCACACTCACTGTGTGTTGGTTCTCATTATAACGTCGGCGAACTGAGGTCGTTAGGGTGACGTCGTACGAGGGAACTGATTTCAAGTTTCTCTACGTCAGTGTCGTGGAAATTTGTGGATATGGGGGTTAGAAAATGCGTTTCGGATATTTCCAATAATGTTCTCATAAATCTTTATCCCCTCCCTGTTGGGATTTTAAAATGCAATTACATGACTTCACGTGGCACGGAACAGAACTTGGACCTCCTTAATGTTACTAGCACACAACGTATCCATGTCTAAGTAATCAAGGGTTTTTTTTAGTGTTCTGTCTGACGACAGGTCCATATGAACAGGATCCTTCCATCCTTTTCTCGGACTGGGACCTGTTCATATACGTTCTTGGCAGATGATCCAGAAGTGGTTTGCCATTGCCTTCTTCTGTGTGTGAATGGAGTAATTGTTGGGATGCCACGGAGGAAAACTCCGTGTTGCCTAGACCACGGCCTTGCCCAACACAAATTATAAATTCGGGCACCCCCGGGAATCGAACCCGAGACCCCAGGATTACAAGGCCAGCGTAATTATGAGTTGGTACCGAAATATCATTCTGTCGTTTGTGTTTTCGCAGTAATTCCTGCCAGAAACAGCGCAGTGGCTGTTTAAACTCACGAACGCTGGAAGGGCTTAAATGTAGCTATTACATCATGGATGTTCATGCAATGTGTGGATCAGGCTGACTGTTTCGCTGTTTAAAGTTCCAAATTTGCTGTTGAACCATCAGTGGGAATTACGTAGGCTTCTCAAACAGGAATTTTTCGTTTTAAGCACGTGCATGTTTTGTTTTGTGTACCAATAACTGTACAACCGTCGTTTAAACCGTTGGCGAATCTCGATTTGAAATTCCAAACTGATATATGAGGGAGGATGAACGGACCAATTCTCACCTCAGTTAGTTTGAGTTGTGCAGTTTATACAACAAAATAAACGAAAACTGAAATTTACCCTTTTCATTACTGCATGCGCTGTTAATTCCCTAAGAAGGCGTGTTACGTTACATAATTACGATAACACGCTGTGTTAGTTTTGTGTTATTTTGAGTGTCTAACGATGCGTCGCTCTGATATCTGGTACACAATTATGTAGGAAGAAAATTAAATAACACATAAGCCCTTTTTGCACTGAGTTTAATTTGATTTTGTAATTCAGTGGATTCCCGTTAATTGGGACACATCGGGACTAGAACACTTAGACCCAATTAAGCGGGTTCTCCAATTATGCGAGTTTCCACGTAAAAGAGTTAGAAAGATTTTTTTCTCTAAAATTTTTCCAAAATAAACGGCTACCCCGTTTAACCAATGGCCCAATTAACCGGAATCTACTGTATATAGAATCTGCTATAACAGATGTAGCCAGCAAATACAGGTCTATCAGTGCACAGAAGCAGAACACTAAGAATGAACTGAACTTACACTTAGTCTGCTTTTTGTAATTTAAATTTTACGTACAGTTTTGTGTGTGTGAAACTTGATCAGCCACCCAAAAAGAAGAAACACAGATTGAGTTAGTCTGACAGCGAAATGCTAAAAAGAAACTTTTGGACGTAATGAAGTATAAATAACAGAATAACAAAAACATAACATAACAGCACGCTCCATAATTATACACTTCATCGCCATCGTAATTAAATCAAGGAAGACGATGATATTGGCATAGATTGAAGGCTATAAATGCAGATTTTGGAGGGAAAAGGACCTGCTTCGAATCCTATGCGTATATTAAACGATCATAAAACCAAGGTCGATTTATTTAGCCCAGGGCAAAGTCCAGCGATGGGCTTTTGTCTACACGGTAATGAACCGTCTAGAATCTTAAAAGTGTTGAAACTCTCGAAATTGTATCATAATTTCTAAATGGCTAGTAGTTTGGTTAGAAATATATTTAATTACATACGCTAAATATATATATTATTTTATTGCTATTATAAATTTAGAAGGCGTTTTAGGCATACAGCTGTTCACCGACGTAGTTAACAGGAGTTAATTTGTTCTTTGTAACATAGTATTAGTATTTGAAACTGTTAGATCCATACATCTTCTCCTTGAACGAGACAATATTTTTTGAATGTCTAGGAGACACGGATAAGTAGAGAATTTTACATGTTTTTTTTAAGATATCTATCATCTGGATTGTAGTGCCGTGTAGCCTGGTAGAAGTTTACCAATGTTTCAGAGGCCTAAAAATGGAGAGAGTAAGGACCTCTGTAACGTTGCTGAACTTCTACCCGGCTACAAGGTGCTGCATACCAGAAGACAGCCATCTTCGGACACAACGCTTTAAAACCTCAAATCCTATTTACATGTTTCTGCTTTTACATAAGAGTTGCCTTAAATAAGTTGCACATCAACGTGTCTTGTCTTTGAAAAGTATGTTCAATATTATAGTTGCAATGCCTGAAGAGGATACATCAACGCCTATGAGACCTAGACGGCAGTGTTCTACTGAAAATGAGTTTTATGAAAGTGGGGTATGAGCGTGCGGACAGAACTGATATTTCTGTGGATCGCGTCATGCTGTGAGGTCTTAGTAACAAGGTAATGAGCGTTCTGGGTTTTTCAGTAACATGCAGTTCCTGGACCAACTAAGGGACAATGAGTTCCCGAAGGACGGCTGTAATCCATGAAATTAAACTGAATTAGAATAACAGATGTCATAATGGCGTCCTTTCCAAACGACCCACAACGTCACAGCGAGTCAGTGATTCCGTGGAAATGACATACAATCTCGTATTTTTCAGTTGGAACGTTTTGTGCGCGAAATAAATGCGTAATGGACTGACTTTATCCATTCGTACATTTGTTCATGCCCAGAACCGATGGACGGATTTGGATTAAATTTGGTATATCAGGGGTCTAACCTAAATCGTACTTTTTCATTTTCTACAATCGGAAATACCAACATGACAGACGAACATATTTGTATTGTGGGATCCACCACTTACCGTAGAACCAACAAATTATTTAGGTTAAATATTTTCAAAAAATACGCACTCTGATATAGGATTTCTTTCTATAATGTAAACAACAAGACGGAGATTTCATGAAAGATAAATTACATTGATTTCACCGGAATTTAATCGTGCGACCACAAATGTGCGAATCCAGTATACTCAACGCATAATTGGTATTGTGCTATGTTCTTATTGATTTGTATCGGTAAGATGATGTTAAGGACATACGATCCGAAAAGTTCGAAAGTAAAACTTGTTTAAGTAACATAATTGACATTATCTTTTATTAAGGATAGAGTTTATTGTTCTTAAAATTAAGAGCTTATTATTTATAGGACATTCATTAACACTTTGTAATACAAAGTCAAGGACTTCTGAAACTATGCTGTTCTGTTAACAATAAGTTAGTGATAAACGTTTGAATGAGCATAGAAGGTAAACAACATTTTAAACTTAATGTAAATATATTTTAGTGATATTAGTAAAAATGGAAACGTAAGATTGAAATTCGCCCGTTCGCTTTATTAATAAGGAGATAATTCAAGGTGCAAAGAACGCATGTGTGTATTCTGTTCCGAATCACACTTCTTCGGGTTGTTATAATTGAAGGTTATTGTATAATATATTATTTTTGTGTAAAACTTCATTTGTCCTAATGTAATAAAAAGGTAATGTATTTTCTATTATTTGAGGAAAAAATGTAATCATTTATAATTTCATCTTTGTGATTTTAAATATACTTCGTTATTTCCGTGAAAATTAAGCTTCATTATTCGTACCGGTACGAATTAGTCAACCAGAGTATTTGAAGTTCGATACACTTTCAGTATTGAAAGCACAGGGCTAGAAGGCAGTTCTGTAAAGTGGGATTCACAGAACATGACGAGAACCCTGGATATAGGAGTGGAAAGATAGATTTCGATGAATACCCGAAGGCAACGTTGAAGCTAAATTTGATAGATAAATAGAAGAAAGATGCAGAATATAAACCCATGGGGAGTGTCAGACACAGGAAAACTGCTGTTCCTTCCGAACTCTGCAGTAAACGGGTTGCCCACGTTTTAAAATTTGAACATCTTCTATTACATTTATCGATGTTTGCTGAGCTGAACAGTCAGAAGCCAATCCGTATTCACACAATGGAACAAATATTGCTGGGAAAAGCAGATGTATATTTATGGAAATATACTCAGTATAATTCCTTCACAACTGTTCACTCTCAGGAAATTACAACTTTCTTGATGGTCTCGTACAAATTAGCAGATTAATACCGCGTATTGTAATAAGTTCAACAAAACATTTACTTTGTCATCATGATTATAGAACTTAATTTGACTTAGATACCTTATATTAAGACAACATCGATGATACCGGGGTTTCTACTAGCATTTAAACTTGTAAAATTCGTAAGAACATCATGAAGTTGGAACGCGTATTTTATGGAACTGTTAACCGCCTGTGATCACAGAATGCACCCCGCTGTACAGTCTGGGGGCTTCCCTCTTGGTAGCGCTTCGGGGAGGGCAGACGGCCAGTAACTGAACTTTACTTTTTACTAATTTATTATAAATAAATGACGGCACATCACTAAATTTCGCCTCACAAAAGAGGGTAAGAAACTTTTCATGGATATAAAAAACATATGCATTTTGTCGAAAAAGAATGCAGGCATGTGGAAACAAAACATTGCATGCGTTGAATAAATATAATAATATTGAATCATTTTTGTGCGTGTTTTGCGTGTTCAATGAACAAAACATTGCATGCGTTGAATACATATAATAATATTGAATCAATTTTTGTGCGTGTTTTGCGTGTTCAATTTCCCTGATTATAAAATCCGATTATGAAATTTATTTTCAAAATTTGCGGCATACCTCTAACCTCATATCTGAAAACCAATTGTGGAAACATCCCGTCCCGCAGAACAAGCCACACTGGAAACCGAGCGTCCAGCTGAGCAACCAAGGCCCCAGTACCTTAGTATTAGGATTCTGGACTTTTATCTTAGCCCAGAAGCATTTTCGTTAAATTTAAATTTTATCGTCAAAGACCACCTGTTAACAATCCACGAAGATGAAACGTAACACTTGGGAACGTTTCGACAGTTGCATTTCGTGAATAAATTAAACAGCCTCACTCTCTGGACAGGTTATGTAGTCACGTGGCACAGTATTTCACAAAATTTCCTCACCTTGAAGACAACTGAAGTATTACGGTGCTAAAGCGATGATTCGACTTGTCTCTTTTCCGCACGAGGTTACGCACAGCGTTGCACCATCTTCAGATGTGTCGGGGTCTTTTGTCTGAGAGATATTGGCATTTGTGAGAGAAAATAGCATTTCGGCGCATCAGTTTTTATTTCCCGACGGGTTCCATCCGTGAGCGTGCTTACCTCCATCGCCACTGCTTGTTCCGTTTCCGTGGATTTTGTTTTGCTGTAGTCAGGGTTGTTGCTGACACAGGAAAACACGCACGAAAGTTTTCTTTTTTTTTGTTTATAAGTAAATATTCAACGTGATCGAATTGCGACGAGCTCGTAAGATATAGATTTAGGGCTATTAATTTACCTTTAGTCTAGCGGTTAGAACTCTGGCCTTGTAATCCTGGGGTCTCGGGTTCGATTCCCGGCGGTGCCCGAATTTATAACTTGTGTTGGGCAAGGCCGTGGTCTAGGCAACACGGAGTTTTCCTCTGTGGCATCCCAACAATTACTCCATTCACACACAGAAGAAGGCAATGGCAAACCACTTCTGGATCATCTGCCAAGAACGTATATGAACAGGTCCCAGTCCGAGAAAAGAATGGAAGGATCCTGTTCATATGGACCTGTCGTCAGACAGAACACTAAGTAAATAATAAATAGTGACATTTATTGTAATTTCAACATTTGTGTTTGAAATAGATGTTATAAACTACGTTTTATATTTGTTAACCTAAATTCTATACTTTCAACAGGATGTAATTTGTAATGGTTTATGTTTGAAATGTACACACAGATGCATGCTTTTCTTTGCTCTCCTCAGCATGTACGGGTTTCTTTTATACATATTTTTTTGAAATATCCACATATATGAAAGTTATCTGGAGCTAGGTCCGGAGACCTTGGTGGCCATGAAATCTTATGAGTTCTCACCATACAGTTGTTATGACATTGCTACAATCTTTTCATATAACTAATACAATGTAGAGTATTTTGAGGCCAAGTGATAAAAGTGTTACGTGCTCTGATATATAACAGCTTGAATGAGTTAGTCTGTACAAATACTGTGCGCCTTACCCTTCGGCATACGAGGTGCGATCGGAAAGTTTCTAGACTGTGTCAATAGAGGGCGAACCGGATGTAGTACGAGCTTCTGCCGCTAGGGGGTGCGGCCTACATTCATAGTGAATCAGGGTGCCAGCCGGCATCATCGAATTAGAATTTGTTTCTTAGTTACGGGCGTTTTGGTAGTGCATTACACCGACCCTCCTGCGATTCGATTTCGGAATGGCGTGTGCATCAAATTTTACCAAAGACTCGCTAAAACGGCTACGGAAACCTATGAAATGCTAAATCAAGCATTTGGGGAGTCCGCAATGGGTCGTGCACAAACTTTTGTGTGGAATTCACGTTTTAAAAATGGCCGAACCTCTGTCGATGATGACGAGCGATCTGGACGACCATCTTCGAGCACAACGCCCGAAAATGTTACGAAGATTCGGCAGGCCATTCACTACGAGCTATCGTGGCTTTCACAGCTAGAGGCACATTTAAGCAACCCAGTAGAGCAGTTTCCAGAAGATCAGTCTGCCAGTTGGCAGGTAGGGGTCTACGAAAATGTCCCCGATAATACCAGCCCAAGCGCTGACGATGAAGCGGACTTTATCCCAAGTTCGCGGATACCTTGAGGATTATCCCGTGTACGTGCGTCGTCTGAACATAGACCTTTTTAAAAAAAATTGTCCGTGGCGTCTTGATATCGTGAACGTTCGCAAAATTGCATCCTTAGAGGACGATCGTCTGGAAACAGATGTTCGCTCCCCTAGTAGCGGTACGGATGGAATTGCTCGTCGTGAAGACATCGAGGTTGGGACATCTCCGATCCTCGTGCGATGTCGCTCGAGCTTCTCCATGCCTCGTTCCACATATGCAAGTATGGCGTCTTCATTTAGTGGTTTCCGAAGGCGACCTGCTTTTTCAAATTTGCCGTTGGTGTTACACGTCCTGTCCTATGGAGAAACTGCTCCAGTCGTCGAAACACAGCGTCTGGATGGCGTCGATCATGATAACGAAGCGCGTAGTTCGACTTTTACAGGCATTGAGGGTAATGATAATGTCGAAGTATTCGTCGTGTGTGTACTCAATAATCATTAGGTCACAACTGAGCCCTGCTGAGTACTTTGTGTCTTGAGTACGTCTAAGAACACGACTCACGTATCGTTTTAACAAATAACCCCTTTTGACAGTGACGTGTGTCACGAAAACTAAGCATCTCAGGGCGTCTGTTGTATAATATGACTTGATTCACGCTCCTGAGAGCTTTTTCGCGAATTTCATTTCATTATGTATATTTAATACGTACTCTCGGACAGTGGATAAGGAGTTGTACTTCAAGTAGGGGTTGGGCGTGGGGTTAACATTTCCTCAACGTACAAAGATTATGTTACGATTTGACCTCCGATGGGCTTATGTGTACACGACAATCGGGTTCGGTGTGGCCTGTCTTATTTTTTTTAATTCTGCGAATATTATGATACCTTGAACAGGGGTTGTTGTTCGATCGTCACTTTATTCTAACGCCCAAAATTTACCTGTTAATTGTACGTGACAGTTTTAGTCAAAACTGTTTCTTCAGTCGTCTGCAATTTTTAGATTTGGGAAAAGTGGAAGTTATCTTAAAGTGGCAAAGAAGTGTAGATTATGGATTGCATACATTAGTGTGTCGAGTGGAGGTCATTAATCAATGTCTGTTCCATTGCAAACAGCTTGACCAGACACTGACTTTCTTTTCAATCCACGTAAGCTATTATATTTGGCCATTAATACTCACGGTGACCCGTTTCCAGCAAGTATAAAATAATTGCTTTTTATTTAATATTCTCTCAAGGTTCAAGATAAAGAGTATGATATCATTATTTAATTATTTAATTAAGAGGAGTTTAAATTCGCCTCGTACGGCTCCAAAACTGACATATTAATAATTTCTTAAAGTTTTATTTGTTTCGCCGTCTCTGTCCTAGATTTAAGGCGACAATTACAGATTTCTCCTACTGCGTTATACAATATACATCGACCTTTGTTTCTAACAACATTGCATAATGCATAAAGCGATCACTACGCAACTGCAGGGTAATGAACAGTAAAATACATCGGCACGTCACGTTTATTTTCACTTCCAGTATTATACGCTGTATTTTCATGGTATCAGCAAACTGTAAATACATAAATTTCGTCTGTTATAATAAGCATGTACTTTAATTCTTAAGTTCGGTTTGTTCAAATAGAACCTGCCGAAGAAGTTCTCATCTGAATGCTTTATTCTAATTAAATTTTCGTAACTTTCATGGTCCCGGGCCTTATGTTACATGAATCCCTGAGATTCAGTCATTAATTTGTTTGCAGACGTACGGAGGTTTCATTCTGAGAATGGCCGTACAAACAAAATTTGAATTTCAATGAGTCAGACGGAGAGACAGTGAAATTGCACAGAGACGCAAAGATTTTCCTGTATATAAATATATCACAATAAGCCGTATGACAGGATGAAACATTCCACAGACAACCGCTGAGGTTCCCTGATTTGAAGCATGCGTGTTTAATGACGTCCGAGGAATTCAGAAGACTGAGGCTTGGCTGGATAATACACAGGAGATTCCACAATAGTTACCTATGGGACAGAATTTCGAGCCAGCGGAGTCCAACCCAAAACCCCATACTTTATTTCTATAAGACATATATAAATATTTAAGACGAGACTGAAGAAATTTCCATAATGAGGCTCATGATGAATTTTACCCATCAGTAAGAACGATAATAAAATCAATATGGCGATTGAAAAACCTGAAGAATCCACTGATAAGTCATAGGATAATATTAAAATTGATCTTAAGTAAGTAGAGAGGAAGACTGGACTGCTTGGAAATGAGATTGCAGTGGCGGAATCTTGTAAATACTTTAGTAAATTCTCGAGTTTCATAACTGTGCCAAATTTGTTTACTAAGTGACTATCAGCTTATCAAGGACTCTGTACGTTGTATCAAATTAATTAAAGCACATTTTGATATTTCTCCCATCTATGTGTGCCCCTTAACTAATGTCACCCTGTTTCATGTAATCGACCTGATATTGAGTATAAATTGTGAAGATATTTTTGTGTAATTGTCTCAGGTCCTGTGTTCCCCTGAGTCCACTTTTCTCACCCACTCTCGATCTGTTCGATTGAAGAACCAGGTTATCGCTTTCCGTACGTCTGTCCTGGAGCCATTGCCCAATGCCAGAGTCCCAAAATGAAATGATTGGAAATCATTTGTTGGATAATCAGTAAATCAATTACGGAGTGTATTGGACTTCAACTGGGCTGTGTTAGTAGTCTCCTGTTAATGAGGGTCGCTAGTTGATAATTGGACGATAGTGAATTATGAATCATCGCATTAAGACCATGTGGGTGGGGTCCTGAGCCGTCTGCAGAATCAAATTACATATTTCACTCTTGTTCTGCAACTCGATAACGGTCCTTGTTCTCTGACTGTGGACGTCTTGCAATGGGCTCATACCTCATGTACTGAAAGAGGTTCAGGAAACACCAGTTGTTGGGTTGAAGCCCTCGAAGTGCTGGTACATTGCGGAAGGAGGCCAGTTTTTTGGGACAGGAACACTTCAAAGTGAGATAAGAAAAAATCTGAACCTAATGTTGAAGAGTTATCAGAGGAAGTAAAATTGTACGCAATGAGGGGCTTAAAGTTTGATATTTTCATCCTCTAAGTAAGAATAATTAAGTCGAGAAGTCATAAATAGAAACAAAATTTATACACGTTCTTTGTTGGAAAATATCGTAGGAAAATATTGATTATTAGTCCACACTGGAGAGTAATATTAAAATCAATTCTTTGAAGGATTTAGGGCGAGATGCTGTGGAATGGATTGGGTTGGGTTAGTTCATTATAAGGTTCAGGTTTGAGCTTTTGTCATTACTATGATGAACCTTCCAATTTCACACAACCAGAGGTTTAGTGTACTACTGGTTAATTTGTCAATAAATAAACTGTGTTATGGAATGAAATGATTAGAAGTTCAGATACTGTCTTGCTGAAAATAACGCAGAGTTGAGTAATTAATATTGACTTAGGTATGAATTGTCCCACTTTTATGGTGATAACGAACAACTTAAAGTAATAGGGCGTGACAAGTGAAAGTGTAAGATCATAAAAATATCCATAAATTTTATATGTATAATTTTAACTTTAAATAAACCACCGTCGGTTCCTTCCCAAGTCGTTATCCACAAACATCCTACCAGTAAAAGTTATAAATCAGAACAAAGAAATTAGATATTAAATGGTTAAATCATTCAGGTCACGAAGGTAATTTTCGTTGTTAAAACCCAGTCGAAATCACATCAGGAGATATAACAGTGGGGTATTTGTGTTTGATGATATGTTGACACTGTAGAGTAGTCTAATGCCTGTCATGGAGATCAGCGCAGGACTCTTGTCTGCACAGAGGGATCGAAGGGGTCTTGGTACGTCGTCTGAGCGATGACGACACAAATATGTTATCCTCTCTGAAAAAAAATATTCAAGAATTCAGGCTTTAAAACACATGTGATGGATGATGTAAGTGATATACCTACAACGTGGAAATATTCTGTCTGATAACGGCTCCATTGCGTTGGATATCAAAGACTGCGGAACGTGGGTTAGCCAGAGATTACTGCATTCCGATATCTGCCTTTGTAAACTTTACTATCGCAGTATATCGATAACTCCGTTTCCAGACTTTTGGACAATAATTAGTTTCCTTTCTTTCTCGGCGAAACCAAATTCTGTATCACTAGAAAATTCAAAAATAAATATTAACGTGTGATAACAAATATTTCTGGATACAGTGAAAACTGTTTGGAAGAAAACTGGAGCGCAAATAGGTCCAGAAATTTTGTCTATATTTAATGTTTCATGTATTCTGTAGTTTTACTTTGTTATGTCCAGCAAAAAGTGAGATGTTGAATATCGACTAAAAGTCAGTCCCACGGACGTGTGGTACAAGGCTTCTAGGACCGTTATATACTCACACTTTATATCGACTGAGATACACTGCTATCGAAAACAGTTTCTCATGTCGCTTAGTACTTCCCTTTAACAAATTTATTGATTTCTTACATTCATAATTAATTTAAAATTAAATAAGTTCCTTTTAAAAAGGTGTTCATGCTTCTTACTGTGCAACACTACTTCAGATGTGGGTCGCGAGAAACACATGTTTGGGGAGCCGATTGAGAACCCCTGGTGCGCAGTTCGATACTTACGAAGGAAGATCACAAATTTTGCATCTGATCCTCACATTAGAGCCACTGCCATCATCGCCTTATGGCAATTGTGTTTCAGGTTTCACTTCAATCCAAATGGCGAAAACGGTGGTACTACATTCAAATACGTTCCAACAGAGTTTTTTTATAAATTACACTAGCAGTTGATAGACAGCGGTTAAATGAACTACCAAAATCCACAACTAAACTTATCATCAGTACGTACCAACGATAGAGTAAGTTTATCACCACAGACAACATTAAAAAATCGTTTATGTGGATTCTGTCAGCTGTCGAGATGTAATGCAATGCGTTGTAAATCCAATGGACAAAGATAGATGGCAGTGGGACGTAGCAACGCTTTCGATGACGCACGCTCAGTAGGTATTTGAATTGTGACATTCTCAAAAAACTATTTTTATATTACATACTATGTTTCAAGAGACGTAACACTTAGGATAAACACTTTCTTTGAGGCATTTATACCACGCTGTAGTCTTTCCGCTGATAAATCAGTAAAGTATAACAGAAGATACGTTTAGGCCCTTAAATACTGCGGGCCGGAATGCAAAATGAAATTAATCAAACCCACGCGTTGTATTGCGACTGTAATGTAAGTGTGATATGCTGACATTCATAAAAAATCTGAAACGCTGGTCGTGTAAGTTCATTTGGGTACCGGAATAAAGTGACACTTGGAATATCACTGAAGCGAATAAAACTCACACATGATAAAATTCAGATAACAAAAGTTCCGAACGTAGATTGGTCCCATTGAATTCTTTTAAAAAATTCCTCATAAAGCTCCAATTACTATATGTAGTCGTTTTTGCAGATAAGTAACTACACGCTTCGACAGCTTTATACCCTTAGAAGGGATCGCCTTTGTATACTACATAGGCCGCGTTTCATTGTTTCTGCCACGAATCGATATCTATCAGCTGATTGACTGAGCTATTCCAATTTACACATACATGTACGAGGTGCGATCGGAAAGTTCCAGACTGTGTCAATAGAGGGCGAACCGGATGTAGTACGAGCTTCTGCCGCTAGGGGCTGCGGCCTACATTCATAGTGAATCAGTGTGCCAGCCGGCATCATCGAATTAGCATTTGTTTCTTAGTTACGGGCGTTTTGGTAGTGCATTACACCGACCCTCCTGCGATTTCGGAATGGCGTGTGCATCAAATTTTGCCAAAGACTCGCCAAAACGGCTAAGGAAACCTATGAAATGCTAAAGCAAGCATTTGGGGAGTCCGCAAACTTTGGTGTGGCATTCACGTTTTAAAAATGGCCGAACCGCTGTCGATGATGACAAGCGTTCTGGACGACCATCTTCGAGCACAACGCCCGAAAATGTTACGAAGATCGACGTCGTACCATCAACGACTTGTGCGACATTGTTGGGATAGACTATGGGATCGCCGGATTTAGCTCCGTGTGACTTCTTCCTCTTCCCAAAGATGAAAATTCAGCTAAAGGGAAGGAGATTTGAGACGATAGAAGAGATTCAGGCAGAATCGCAGATGGTGCTTGAAAGGCTGACAAAGAAAGATTTCCAGGGATGCTTCCAGGTTTGGCAGCGGCGCTGGGATCGTTGTGTTCACTCCCAGGGGAACTACTTCGAGGGCGATGGATGAATTTAATACCTGAGATAAGTGTACGGGTTTTTATACTCGCAGTCTGGAAACCTTTCGATCGCACCTCGTATGCATGCATTTATGTGTGTATATATGTATTAAATCTGTACTCCTCCCCCAATATTGTCAGGGTGATTAAGTAGAGAAGAATGAGATGGGCTGTGCATGTAGCGCGCATAGATGGGACAAGAGGTGTGCACCGGGTATTGGTTGGGAAGCCTGAAGGGAAGAGACCTCTGGGGAGACCTAGACGTAGATGGGAGGATAATGTCAGGCGAGATCTATGGGAGATAGGAGTTGAAGGAGACTGGATTTTGTTGGCCCAGAGCAGGGTCCGGTGGAGGGCTTTGGTTAGTTCGGTGATGAACCTTCGGGTTCCGTAAGCCATCTAGTTAGTTAGTTAGTTAGTTATGCATTTTTAATTCTTGTGGCTTAGTGACGCACTGTTCAGATGAAATTTTGTTATGTATAATATTGATTAGTAGCTTTGTATTGAAATCTGTTCAGTGCGGTTAAATGCAGCAAGGATGGAAATTATATTCTGTGGTCCACAGGGGAGGTAGATGGTCCAGGAGTCCGAACTCATTTTATTTGCTGGTGACAGTGACCGGCTTACACCCCACTGATATGAAGTTCAAAGGTACGACAAAGTATGTGTGATAATGGAAATAAATGTTAGTAGTACACAAATTCCAGTTGATACAAAAATGAATTTACATAAAATCGTGTCAGAGCAACACCTGTTAGTTTTGGTCGTAAAATTTTAATTTTAAATCAAAATAAAAGCGACAAATAACAGGCAGATGAAATGCTTCTTTGAGACAAGTACAAGGCTTTATTAGATTATAGAAACATATGCATTTTTTTACACAAAATCGAAAGTTGAACTAATGCAGGCTGAGTAATGAAAGGATAAACACATAGTTGAAGACATCATTTACAGAGATTGGTAAGGTAAACGTCTTCCACATTTGGCACTCCGTTACACTCTGAAGGGACAACTATATTTAGGTAGACCAAAACGACGATGGAGAGACCTGATTCATCATTGGGCCGTCTTTAGATTAACAGAAACAGGACTGGATGATATAAATACAGGACAGGGACCGGTGGAAGTCTTTGGTTAATTCGGCAATTAACCTTCGGATTCCGTGAGCCATCTAGTTAGTTAGTTAGTTAGTATTAACGGCTAGTAATAATCGATAATTTTGTCCTCGCTATCACCGTGTCTCGAACCCAGCGTGAACTAGAGCAAAGTGATCCACACACCCAATATGAAGGAAGTTTATGAGAATATGTAGCGTCCAAAATGTTTCCGATCAAATAGAGCTCAGTAAAAGTAAAAGTAAAGTTTGTCCCACTATACGCCATGTAGGCGTTTGGGGTGAGTGGAGGTATAGCTCCTCTCTTCCTTGACCTCGGCACTAGATGGGGGTGCGTGGTCGGCATCACGCCCCGGCCGGCTTTACCCCCGGGAAAGGATCCCGGTACCCATTGGACAGGAGGCTGGGTGGGCCCCAGAGCCGGTCTGGACGCAGAGGCTAGAGGAAAAATCCTCTGCCCCCGTCGGGGATCGAACCCCGGTCATCCAGCCCGTAGCTAGTCACTATACTGACTGAGCTATCCCGGCTCAGTGGTTTTCATAAAATAGCAGGACTTTTGATGCGCGTCTGTGTATATCTGGACCAGTCGCAACGGAGACAACACAACTAAGGGCAACAATAACAAACCTTGCGTATTGTTAATTTGTTTTGCTGTTTTAAACGCGTGAAATATTCACATATGAACTTGTTATTTTGTAAAGTAAATGAGATAAAAAAACGTAATTGGCCGCGTTTACGCCACACGGAATTTTAATATAAATACTTATTTGCATGAACAAGCTAGTGGGAATATTTGCATGGGAATACTTGAATTAACCACGAAACTTTCTCATACCTAGTCTCGCTTGATTTATGTTTTGCATAATGGTAATATATTTGTTCACAAATTGTGATAGTTTTCCCGTGAGTCCGCTGGATATGTACTATTGTTTCTACCGAGTATTATACCAGCAGTTATAAAAAGTATAATGTCTTTTTACGTGATATAATGATGTCGTTTAAGCTCAAAATCATAATCGTAAGACCATATATTTCTATTTAATTAAGCTCCGAAGGAATTGTGATCTGTGTCTTTTCCGTGTTATCTCTTATTGTAATGCAGTTCACATTTACGAGTTCTGTTAATTAAGTGGACTGGCGGTTTTATGTATCAACTGACAACGTTTCTAATTTACCCGCGTTGAATCATGTAAACTACCTGATATGGCAGCGTTGTGTGGATGAGTCGTTGGGATTAAGTTTGTTCTGACACTTCAGAGTTTTATCAGAATTATGATAAATAAAATGTTAGAACACAAAACACAGGCTCTCAAGTACAGTATGTGGAAGAATTCATGAGCCGAGACACAGACCTGTAAATATTTACAAATGTCTTTTGTACCAAAATGGATTGTTGTTTGATATTGTTCTCAACTTACACAAATGTTTGGATGGAATGAATATCATATGACCCATTCGACGATATGGAGGCTGTGACCTAATTTTAACTGTGTACCGTAAGGAAATACTTTAAAATTATACCATTTTAAAACGTTTAGTGCCTATTGATTTTAAAGTTCTCGAAAAACGTTCCTAATAATATTTCTAAACACGTCTAAAAATAAATATGCGGCCTTGTATTCTTGTATTATAAGATACAATCCTTCCTGTGAGTTACAAATATTAACACGTAGAATTATTTACATTAATGCGATCAGAACGTTTCTGAGATGCAAATAGTTACTTGGTTAGTAAAGAATTTCCCCGCCTTTTATGGAACCAATATGTTCATTACCTAGTTTGCAACAGCCTGCCACTGACCCCCATTCTTTCTGGGTGTTCTTATAGCTTTAGTCTCATCGAAAAACTAATTGTGAACGTGTTCTGTGATATTATAATCTCGTTCAGGCGTCTATCGATATACGCCACGTGTTACTTTGAATGAAAATGTTGGTATGTACTCTACGCGTTGTTGGTAAATGTTCTTGCGTTAGGTTCTGAGCCCTGGATTACGTGTCGACTTCTTTTATGGCTTCTTGTGGGTGTGTTCCGTATACGAAGCACAAGGGAATATTTCACAGCCAAGTGCGTGACTCTGAGCTTTATTGTTCTTAATATTAAGAGAGTTACTTAAAGACTTTGCCATAAAGAACACGACCTCTATTAGACGGTAGTAAGGATACAGGACTAAGACAGGTAAAGGACTAAGTATATGGTCATATATCTTCATCAGATCACGGAGAATAATCAGAATGTAAGGCCTCTGAGACTAAGCGAAGAAACGTATACGTAGAATATGGACCCTGCTCTTCTGTGTTGTGACACCTTTGTTTTGTATGCATTAAAGAACATTGCGGACAAAAGTACTGCCTCAGTCTCATATTTCTGCCTTGAAGATAGAAACAATATGTTCCTCCGAAACGTTGGTAATCCTTGCAAAACCTTCAGCGGATTACAACGCTGGAGACCATAATTTACGTAGACCATGCAAACTAAAGCATTATCAACAAATACAATTTTGGCATAAAATTATATGTAAGTGAAAAGAATTTACGTGAAATTTCGGCGGTTTAACTGGCGTTTTCCTTAATTTTCAGATGATTTTCTGTAATTTGAGAGCAGAAAATTAAATTAACCTCATAAATCCGAGTGTTTACTGTATGTTTCATCTGTTTTAACAATCATTAACTCTTTCATGTTGTATTTATGGTTTGGTAGGCCTCTCAGTGTAGGTCTGAACAGCAATTATTTTCTTAAACAACGTTAAGTAGTTTGAATTTTTAACGGCGAAGTGTTGTTCTTTGCATTACGAAATTAATTCATAATAATATATAGGCGAGCCTCTCTTTCAAAATGTCAAAAAGATTCTCAATCCAGTGCTTTCTTATTTTAGAAATCTCATTTTGACAGCTGTGATCAGTGCGAAGGCAAATAATGGGATGTTGCCTAGGACACGTCAATCGCCTCGAGATAACATTACGAATAAACCAACGCCTTAGAGTTCCACACTACTTGGGTTCACCACTTTTCCCCTGACTTAACTTTCTTTGACAAGAAAAGAATTATTGGAAGATATTTAACGCGTATTATCAGTCTGTATTTCGGCACGACGATAACAAGAAATTCCCCTTGACAATTACATTTGATGATCCATTTCTCTGTATGCTTTTTCTAGTACAAATTCCCAATGTTGCATTTATGTGCCCGACATAACCTCAAAGTATTCCATTTTAACCTCAAATATTTTTAGTAAACAGAAAATACACAATTTGTATGTGAGTTTCTTATGTCTTTTTACAAAACTGCACAATACGGAACTAATTCATCGTTATGAAAGTTGAAGATTGTCCTAAATACAATGTTTTAGTAACAGCCATTTTGTTGGTTATGTCTGTAGAAGTTTAACATCTTTCGGATAACCGGTAGAACACATTTCAGTATTCTGCACTAGTGCAGTTATTGTGGCGCTAGTGTCGCTGTCACGTACAAGTTCGCGCAGTCGCCACGTTGCGACATTTCGGCAATAATACGTGGAAAGGCAAGTCATTTGTTGAACCTACAGACCGAGTAAGAACTCATCTGCTTTCCTCTCCGGAGATTTCTGGGTCAAATATCGTCTATAAGACTGGTTATCCTAAACAAAGTTTTCCTTTATTTTACTCAGTACTTTAAATTAGGCCGCTACGTATTCATAAAACACAGTTTCCAAATAATTTTATTAAAATATTTATTATAATTTTATTAAAATAAAATTATAATAAATTCCGATGCAAAGAAGCAGAATAAGGACAAGATGATACAATAAGCTTGTATTCTCTCAAAACAGCCGAAATGTTTCCGTGTTTTCAATTGTAATAAATATTTTACTATTTTTCAACACTTTAATTATTCTTGGTTTTTAAGAACATTTTTCGCCGAGGTAAAATTCCTGGAGTAATGACAGAAGAAAATTTCTTTAAACAGAATCCATTATGGAATTTGTAGAAGTTGAATACTCCATCCATATTTAATTTGATCTCTTGTACTCTTGTACATTTTAGCAACATTATTTACGATTGCAACTCATAAGATGTTGTGGATTTTGTGTATTCATAAGCTAATTGTTGAAAAATTAAACAGAATTAAACTTTGTGTGCAACGAATGTTAAAAAGCAAAATAACATTTTCCAGTTTTCGTCTACTGATCGAAAATCAAGCCATGTGCCCCATTCACTGCCAGAGATTAAATTCAGACACAATCCTGTTACAAAGTCCGTTTTAGAATAAATCGATGTTTTAATCCTGGAACCGATGCCAGAAACCCTCTGGCGTCTATAAAGCCTTTAATAACTGTACCTACGGACACTGTGGCTGTGTGGTTTCAATTTAAAAGTATTTTGTTCTGAAAAAGTTGTACTTTGCTCGTGACGGTAAAGTGGAATTTTTTTCACACTGACAATGAATTGATCAGTCTAGGTCAGTGGTATTCAACCTTTTTGATCGCGTACCCCCAGATATAATTTCTCTACAAATTTGTACCCTCAAAGTTGTTGGTGTATAATTCAAGTTATACACAGTATATAATCTGCATCTAAAATAAATAAAATAAATTACATTACTGATTATTCAGTGTTTATCATAAAATAATATATATATATATATTTTTTTTTAAATTTCAAGTACCCCCTAAGATGTCTTCTCGTACCCCCAGATATAATTTCTCTTCAACTTTGTACCCCCAAGTTGTTGGTGTATAATTCAAGTTATACACAGTATATAATCTACATCTAAAATAAATTAAATAAATTACATTACTGATTATTCAGTGTTTATCATAAAATAATTTTTTTTTTTAAATTTCACGTACCCCAGGTTGATTACCACTGGTCTAAGTAATGCACAATAGAAGGAAAATGGCTGTCTTCTTGGTTGCGCCGTGTAGTCTGGTAGAAGTTTACCACCGTTTCAAAGATCCTTCCTGCCTCCATCATCAGAGCGTGCCCTGATGATGCAGGCATCCATCTTCGGATTCACCGCTATTAAAAACTCAAATCCTATTTAATACATTGCAACTCACGATGTTACGGGTTTGAAATGTAATTATTTTCTAGACAGAGTAAAGGGCGAATGTGACAGACAGACGTACTGTAAAAAACAATTTACGTTTGCTGAGTCTTGAGAGAAATCTGTGTGCCTGGAAGAACAACGAGTAGAAGTCACGGAAATTTCAAATTTCACGTTTCCTATTTCTTTTATTATTATTTTTATCGAGGCTGCCTAGCTATCCAACACGGGTGAGTTGACGACCTGTGAACGGAATTTATGGCTCGTATTTTGGGGATGGAGTGTAGTTTTCTTGTGATTATGCAAGTGTGGGATATGGAGGAGACGCAGATATTTTTGGTCGATCACATTAATTTTAGGAGAAGCGGTAATATGCTCTTTTGTTATATAAATATGAAAGTAAATTTTGTAAGAATCGTTTCTGTAACTAATATCGAGACCGATCTTATAAAAGACGCCTAGAAATAATTTATAAGTTTTTGTACAAGTCTTGTTTCCTAATTGGTGTATATGAGCCCCATTTCTAACCTAACCTAACTTATGTGTATAAGAGTAACCCCTATTTCGGGTTGTTGTTAATGCTGTGATTAACCTTTCGATTACACAAGAGGCTAGGACTTCTCAGTCAGCTGGGCGACAGTAAGATTTTTAAAAATTCTCCCTGTTCACGAATGATTTTTTTAGTATATTTATTCTGTTGTAACAATAAAATAATATTCTGTGTCTAAACACCTTGTTTCGTGGTATAAAGCGGTACCATCAAACAGAATGAATAATTCACAAAATACATTAGTCACTACAAAATATATTTTCTTCTTTCATTCAAGAAAATAACCTTCAGATGTCACATGCATTTCTTGGAAGATAATTTTCTAGCTAGGGAAATGGACTAGATCCCTATGTTAAAAATGATAGGTTCTTTAGAAGCTAAAATTACGTGTCTTTAAATTGTAAAGTAATTAAATGAGTGGAATATAAGAGATATGTTTTCGAATAGCTTTCCTCTTTCCAATAATGAAGGAAAACTCTTGATGATACTTTTTCCTTGACTGATCTATAGCAAACTTACAACAGTTAGTTTTTTCCTATAGGTCTGTGCCAGCCACTGACACGTGTTTCTGAAATTCCCAGAACCTACGTTAACACTCCTTGAGCAGTTCCCATCCATGGATTTTGAAATGCTGACATTATAAATTATTGTGTCATGACTTGAAACATCTAACACAAACTATTATGTACAGATATATGTTAAAATAAATTAAATTATTATCTAAAAAATATGTCGCTGCTTAAAACCTGTGATGCAAGGTATAATTTACAAACTAAAGTTTGATAAAAGTTAAAGGTATCTCACTGGATGAGATATAAATGTACAGGAAGTCCGAGAAAGAGAGCACACATTTCAAACCTTTTTATTGAGAGAATAAACAGACCTAGGAGAGTACAGTTTTCACCACGCGAAACAGCAACTCTGAAATATTTTACCACCTTTCTCTAAGTCACTGCACTTCTACCTGAGCTCACTTTGTTGCTCGCAAAATATCCATCCAGTATTCAAATTCAGGAAAGCGTTGCTACACATTTGAGTCGTGATTCCTTCCACATAATTGACGATGCGGTTTTTTCAAATCTTGCAGACAAGTGACTTGTGTGCGGTACACCTGATCCTTTGTGAACCCCCAAAGGAAGAAATCCATGGGCGTTAAATCCGGCGATCTTGCAGGCCATGCAATCCATCTTGCAGGAAACGTTGTGTGGGGAAAATAATTCCTGAGTTACTTTTCATGTTGTGAAAACTGTACTCTCCTAGCTCTGTCTATTTTCTCAATGAAAATGTTTAAAATATGTGCACTCTTTCACGGACTATAATAAATTACTTAACTGAATACAATATTTTTAAACTGAAACCACTTGACTATTCTGTGAATACGTACTTAAACAAGAGGACCTGTAGGTACAAAGACGTTCTAGCAAGAATCTGTAATTTTCTCCTGAAATATTTTCCAGCTGAGCAGTTGCGTAGTGCCTATTTGCTAGTTCAGATTTAAAAAGAAACTACTTTTCTGTTAGGCTACCCATATGTCAAACATAATAACTTATTATTTGAAGAGCTCCAGGCGGTTAACATTTACGTAACACCATGAACGATACAATCTGTCGCTACTATTCTCATACCAAATTCAAAAACCAAACAATTGATATCAGTAGGGCCAGTGTTTCTAAACGACTTATCTCGTGAATAGCTTCAAATTTATTGATGTCATATTAATACGTTTTTTTATAGACTTTCGATTGAGGTTACAGTTGCTATGGTCTGAAATTATAACGACATATTTTACACGTTTATTTGAATGCCAGTCATTGTAGGAGCAGGCCTTCATCACAGTCCATTCTCGAATGTTGATGTGCACATTTTCATACACTACACACCCTATCCATTTTTAATTAAACTTTGAGCCCATCTCTTCAGATCCGTATCGCAAATACCTCCAAGTATTAAGCCACGTGTTTCATTATCGTGTTTAATTGATCCGTGTAATCATTCACTACTGTAAATCCCGCGCCAGACACATTACAACAGTAGTTTTATTAGAGAAATACAACTTAATTTACTGTTTGTAATCTGATCACCACAGCACAGGGCTTAAAATGTGAACTGAAGTTTTACGGTGTATCCAATCGCATTCCACTACATTTTTTTATTTATACTAATTTATTGCAGTCAGGTGCCAGGCACAAGCAGTTTTAAGCGTATTTCACCCATTATCCTGTCCAATGGGTGGAGGGTGATAAATCAGCTGGAGCGTGAAGCATGCAACTGAATACCACCTAGTGAGGACACTAACAGCGCTGTTATTCTCCTCACCTGTAATTTGACGTGCTCAGACCTATGAAGATGTCGATTGTTTGGTCTGTAACGCCATCTAGTGTACCGGAGTTTACCGGAGTTTTGAAAGAATGTATCGCCTCCTTCTTAAGGGTATCATCTACCATTAAGATGGACGTATGAGCCTATATCTCAGTCACCAGTACCAACTGTTTCTTGTGCTCCGTTGTGCTGTCAAGATTAACGAGAAAATTTTTATAAAAATTTCGAAAATGCATATGAAGATTTAAAACTGAGACAGAAAAGTAAATGAGTTGATACAAGACGTAATTAGTGCTTTCAGCAATTTTGAGCAGAATGTCTGTACCTGAAAGAAAACACAACACTTCTCTTTTACGTTAATAAAATTTCGGGATGAGAATAACAGCGGTGAGTATGAAGATTTCTGTCTTCTGGGTTGTTGCGCGTGTAGTCTGGTAGATGTTTACCAACGTTTCAGAGGTCGTACTGCCTCCGTCATCAGGGCGATGAGTATGAAGATTTCTGTCTTCTGGGTTGTTGCGCGTGTAGTCTGGTAGATGTTTACCAACGTTTCAGAGGTCGTACTGCCTCCGTCATCAGGGCGATGAGTATGAAGATTTCTGTCTTCTGGGTTGTTGCGCGTGTAGTCTGGTAGATGTTTACCAACGTTTCAGAGGTCGTACTGCCTCCGTCATCAGGGCGATGAGTATGAAGATTTCTGTCTTCTGGGTTGTTGCGCGTGTAGTCTGGTAGATGTTTACCAACGTTTCAGAGGTCGTACTGCCTCCGTCATCAGGGCGATGAGTATGAAGATTTCTGTCTTCTGGGTTGTTGCGCGTGTAGTCTGGTAGATGTTTACCAACGTTTCAGAGGTCGTACTGCCTCCGTCATCAGGGCGATGAGTATGAAGATTTCTGTCTTCTGGGTTGTTGCGCGTGTAGTCTGGTAGATGTTTACCAACGTTTCAGAGGTCATACTGCCTCCGTCATCAGGTCGATTCATCGCCCTGAATACGGAGGCCTTATGACCTCCGAAACGTTGGTTAACATCTACCATACTACACGGCGCAACAACCCAGAAGACAGAAATCTTCTGAAGCAGAATTTCTTGAAAAGTTCAGCGACTATCACTTTATGAAGAATCATTCGAATCGATGAGAGGTAGAGTGTGAGGCTCTGCGTATTGATTACGACGCCACCCGGGATTCACGATCTGTCCGTCTTTATTTATTTCTAGGATTCCCAAACTATTTTATAAATACAATCATCTGACACAGGCCTATTTCATGAAACGATATGTACCTGATCAAGAAATTCCAGATTTTAATGGGTCAGAAGACCTTCGCATCGGATTTTCCCTGAACTATTTAAATTTAGTCAACTTCTATGCCAATTGCTTGCCCAGGCCCCCTCGAAATTATCAGCCTTCTACGTAACACTTTGATTTTATGTAAAATGGGTCGAAACTGCAAACCAAAATTGGAAACTAAATATAATTTCTACTTTAGCATTCAATAGCTGGGAATTTTTCTCACAAAATGCACTTACGAGTTAGGTATGACTTATAATACAAAGAAATTATTTCCATAAATTATATGAACCACTTTAACCACTACTGAAGTCGGAAATGAGAGGAATTCAGTCCAAATCTAGAACTTTTTTTTTAATCAGTTGTAATACTCTGTTTTTCTGACACTCGTGGTCTATTTCCTTCAGATTTTCCGAATAGAATTTTATATGTATTTCTTATATCTGCCATACGTGATTCATGCATAAACGATCTCATTCTCTGATTTCATTACAGTAATTTCACATATCTTTATAGTCCATTATTATCTTTCCTACAAACTTAAATGAGAGTTCTAGTGACAGTTACCGTGGTGTCTTAGGTAGATGAAACATGCGGACGGAAATATGAACATGACCTCTAAATTTCTTGGTGGCATCCACTTTGTTCAAAGAATTTATAATAACTGCAGTGCAGAAATTTACTGTAGGGAGGTGGGCGAAGGAATTGCTGACAACCAACGGTAAGATATTGGCTCTGCTCTGTAACTCAGGAAATTGGAAGGCGTGCCTGCAGTTTGCAGCCTCTCTGCGTGTAACCCAATACCAGGGCTTGTATTTTTTTTACGTTTCAGTCAGTTCAGAAAGGCAGTAGGAGATGAGAAAGGTAGGAATACGTAAATGGAAAGTAGAAAGAGGAAGAATAAAAGAGGATTAGAAGATGAACGGAAAATGCAATGTAAGTTACCATGCTAGAGGCGAGAAACGAATTGGCATCATTAAGACTTGCAGAACTTTGTTCCATGCCTGCTTTTGTTTCCTCTGACTTTTTGGTTCTGCCATCACAAAGATGTGTGTCTTCCTGGCTCAATAACGTGCTTCAGCCAAACTCGGCTTCTTCATCGAAGTTTGAACTCGCGTCTGATTTAAGTAAAATAATGCCAACTGCACCTACTCTCTCACTCAAGAATAAGTTCTGAATGTCTCTTCATATTCGTTAGACCCCAAATTCAAAACTTTAACGGCAGGGTGTCTGCTTGGATTATTATCCTTCCAGCTTCTTCTCAGTCACTGCCGTTAAACCTTAAGAAAGACCACGCTCACTTCTTGCGTAATAATGTATCTTAATCTTAACCACCGCAGATCGTAGCTAAACCGAGAAATATCCATCAGAATTCTTCATCTACTTTCAGATGTGTTCTACTGGACTGTAACGCGTGTCGTCCTCCGGACTAAGAGTATCGACTCTAATTTCAGGATCGATTCGTTTCTCCAAAACAACAGTTGGCACTTCTTTGTCATATACGGAGGGCACGGGAGTGATCCTGGGTTGAAATATCGTCTCAGAAAAAGGCTATATTGACTGAAGTGTTGCGTGGTATTCCTCAGTCTGTCCGAGTAATTTCGGGATTTTACATGTCGTCAGATGACCGCTTCCTCTCGTATCCTTTCCTATTCAATATTCATAATCATGCCATTATTCGACGACATACCTGGCAGTAAGTGCCACGGTGGTCTAGCGGTTAGAACGCTGGCCTTGTAATCCTGGGGTCTCGGGTTCGATTCCCGGCGTTGCCCGAAATTATAACTTGTGTTGGGCAAGGCCGTGGTCTAGGCAACACGGAGTTTTCCTCCGTGGCATCCCAACAATTACTCCATTCACACACAGAAGAAGGCAATGGCAAACCACTTCTGGATCATCTGCCAAGAACGTATATGAACAGGGCCCAGTCCGAGAAAAGGAAAGGATGGAAGGATCCTGTTCATAAAGTGTCGCCAACCTCCTGTAAAGAGACGGCTGGCAGTAAACCACAACCACACACAGTTACAACCCTTAAGTCAGAATGTATCCAGCGGAGTGGAAACCACAAATCTCTTTATTTAGTAAGTAAATTTTCTTTTTGTTTGTATCTGAGAAATAACTGGCACGTAGAATTATAAAAGCAGGACTAGCTCAGTCCACCCGTAACATATACCGACATGACGTTCAGTATAAATTACAGGAGTTCTGATTGGTTATCTGACAGATTTAACATAATCGCAATTAGCAACATTGGAAATTATGCAATATGCAATAACTAAAGAGTGTAATTGTTATTTGCAGTTCTTTGCTACCGTCACCACGTACTTTTTGAAGGAAAGTGGGTGTCGTCACACGTTCTTACCAGAATTTGTTTGTTTTTGTTAGTTTTGAATGAAGTGTTGGCCTGTGACATGCCATTAAATTACAATACCTGTTTGACGTTCCGTGTAACTTAGAGCTGGAAACGGCGACTTTTTTATTCCGATAGAAAAAACATCGTTTTCCAGAGCCATTGCAGTTTTCGCTCTAACTTATTCATTCAGCGTCTACATTTCTTGCTGCGTTTGGCAGTTGACAAGGGAACTTTAGTGTTACAGGGGGCGGTGGAGAAAAATGGGATTTACAGTATAAAATGTAGTCTCCCTTGAAGTTCCAGATGCGCGAACGAATGGCATTTTCATGAGTTTTTTAAACGTGAAAATTTATCTTAACGTTTGTCACACTTGAAGTTTGTAGACGGTAGAAAAATTTTAGCTTGTGGTTTATTTTCTGTGTGTGTGTTCCATTCAGGATGTCCACAGCATGTACAGTATCAGAGATCGTCTCATGAGCATTATATCAGAACTTAGGGTTGGAGTGGGATTATATGTTATGTCTGCTTGATAAGCGACAGTGAAGTTAAATATTTATCATATAAACTCGTAGTTCAAATACTTAAATATTTGTGAGAATTTTCAGTACTCTTTGGAAACATAAACGCGAGTTTAAACAGACATTTATAATAATCTTGAACGAATAAAGTAACAAAGTGACGATAAACAATTTTATTTAAAATAAATTAAGGCATGAATAGACGAAAAATTTTTAAGGAAATGCATGAATGGTCGAATGAATGTTTTCTGCAGATCTAATACTGATATAATGAACTCAGTAATCTTATAATTGATTCCCATTGCACAGTTAAACATTAACACGTAAGCAGAAGTAAATTTATAACATATTTCAGTTAACATTCTTTGGGAAATTATTTTAACGTTGAATAACGTTTATAAAATCACGGTACACTCGACGGAAACTTTAATATGTAAGGTGTGTAACTTCTGCAAACGCCAATAACTCGAGACCTATGTAAGATAGAGAAAATAACCTAATATGTAAATTAAAGAGTAAATAAGGGGCTTTTTCTACATGATGTTTACTTTATTCTATAATGCATATTTTAAACATTGATGAAATAATTACCCAAAACATGTAATAACTATACCCTCGTTCCTTAACTTCAACCACTTACCACGTCTAAAGCGTAAGAGTTAGATCGGGACATATTGCGAGTAATATACATTAATGTGTAAATAAAATTTTATTTCAGTACAAATATACTTTTACAGTTAAACGTTAATCCGTGGTTCCACTGTCAATTTTTCTAAGTAGTGATTCACCTACTTGTGGTCTGGTAGAAGTTCACCACCGTTTCGAAGGTCCTAACTGCCTCCATCATCAGGGCGATATAATGGAGTCAGCGTGAGTCTCTGAAACGATAGTAAACTTCTACCAGACTACAGGGCGCTACAGCCCGGAAGAACTTCAAATCCTACTTAGGGTAATTTCTAATGTTTTGGTTTCTGGACCCTGAGACACCACCACGAGACCCGAAATAAGGGATACGTTGTTTAATTTATAGATGGGTAAGGAGATTGCGTTTCGTCTAATGGAATGGTACAAATTTAAACGGATTGAATAATGAAAGTGAAGCTATTGCATACGGTCAGTAACAGCTGTGTTGTGGTTTTCGGTTTTCTGTATGTAAAGAATACAGAAATAGAATGTGTAATCAATACAGCTCCATGGTGAGATTCAGACCACATAATCATACTGTGATGTCACTTGTTTGTGAAGTATCGTTTCGAAAGGGACCGGTGTGTGAGAGTGGATGCAATGTATTGATGAATTCAAAGGGCTACGTTGAGCTTCTGATATCGTGACCTCATCCGTGGTCGTTCCAGGTTATATTGGACACCGCCCTCTTTTGTTTCTGTTCAGTGCCACATCACTGCTGCAAGTACTCCTACAGAAACATCCTTCTACGTACTTTAAATAATTTAACCATGGTTGAAATGGCTATTGAGTAATGTGTGTTGCTGAGAGGCTGAATTCGTAGAAAACTTTGAAATTGCGTAGGGAAGACCGAGTAAATTGGAGTCAAACGAGGTAAAGTTTAAAAATCTACTTATTTATTTATTCATTATTTATTTAGTGTTGTGTCTGACGACAGGTCCATATGAACAGGATCCTTCCATCCTTTTCTCGGACTGGGACCTGTTCATATACGTTCTTGGCAGATGATCCAGAAGTGGTTTGCCATTGCCTTCCTCTGTGTGTGAATGGAGTAATTGTTGGGATGCCACGGAGGAAAACTCCGTGTTGCCTAGACCACGGCCTTGCCCAATACAAGTTATAAATTCGGGCACCGCCGGGAATCGAACCCGAGACCCCAGGATTACAAGGCCAGCGTTCTAACCGCTAGACCACATTTTATTCAGTACTGTATTAACTAACAACTGAATATTCATACTAATTGTAAATCATTTGCTGTTTTTCAATTAAAACATTACGTTAGGATACACAGGAGGAAATTCAAAAGGAATACAATGACCACCATTTCCCTGCAGTACGAGAAAATTTCCATTAAGAAAGAACAAAAGAAATAGAATAAATTAGAAGTTTATTTAAAATTGTTCACAAGTTTCCGTCCTGTTTCATTAGCAGATGTATTTTCTGAATTATACTGTACGGTAGGCCGATCCCTCGTCCAAGGAATCCTACCAACTGTCTATAGATCAAAGAAAACGAAAAGTTGGGACCCGCAGTGCTTAGGCACTTGAAGAACGGGTCGTTCCCAGTATCAAAGTAAGTACTGTAAGGTAACTCATATATAAAATTAAAAATCAAACATTTTACCTTTGAATTTCGACTGACATTTTGCTCTAGTTAGTGTAAACGTTTCAGTTTTGTAGCTACGAAAAAGTAGCAGTTAAGTTATCTGTGTATGTAACATGTCTTGGAGGTGTTCATCTTCGGTGTATGCAGTTTAAAATTCCGAGGAACTAGATCTCATATACTTCAGTTGAGGCTCAGTACGTTGCTACATAATGTGAATGAATTTTACAAATATTAATAGCCAAATTACACTTTGATTTCACATAGATGGCTCTGTGATCATCTTGAATTAATTGTTCAAATGTTCAGTTCTTTTGAACATAATTCACGCGCCCATAATCAAACATTATATTAGTTGTTTTAGTCAGTATAGTGACTATCTACGGAGTGCACGACCAGGGTTCGATCCCTGACGGGGGCAGAGGATTTTTCCTGTAGACTAATATAATAATTACATTATTGATCATGAAGCAAAGTCCTTCTTGACAAGCTGTTAGTTGCTAGGCTGCTCGAAACATTTTCCGCGTTTTATGAAATCCGGAAGGTTCTTGTATTCACAAGTTCCTACGAATTCGGGTCAGAGCCTACTGTTTTAAGATCTGTTTTAATGTTATCCCATTGCTTATAAGGTTCCCAAGTACACTTTTCTCTTCAGGTTTTCCGCCATCTTCCGCACGTTCCTTCCGTGTCCTTGTCTTCATAAAGCTAATAATGCTGGTATATCCGAAGTTCTCATGGCAGCGAGTATGAAGATGGATGTCATCGCCCTGATGATGAATCAGAAACACCTCTGAATCGCCTGCAAATTTTAACAGTCTAAACGGCGCCATCTTTCTAATAATGCTAGTTTAAGACAGGGATTGGCGACCACGTGCCCGCGTGCATCTTAATTCCTTCAAAAGGGTCTGGGCTGCCAATGAGAATTTTAATATATTCATAAGGAACTTTAAATACTTAATTTTCTTTGTTGTTCAGTTATTTTTCATTAATCTCATTATTTCATTACATTTTTTTTTAAGATTCCAACGACGGTGCTGCACCCAGTCTCCCATCATTACCTTCTAGAATTAAATCTGGGTGATCCCTGATTTAAGAGTACGTATTATACAGGATAAGTCAAATGTAGCTACAAACATTTGGAGAACTGTAACCGTGTTACCTGCAGCCAAAATCCGCTGATATCAGCAGATATCTGTAGAGCATAACCTCAAGTTTCGTTTGTTTGTTGTAGTTATTCGCATTGCCGCTGAGAGCGCTTGTGAATTGTGGAAAACAAAATGGAGACTTATAGTGGCGCGGAAAGAGCACATTGTGTGTTCCGGTTCGAACAAACGAATCCTCTTCCGTATTTATCTAAGATCGTTGGGTAAGGCTGGGTGGTAAACGTGATCCTTAATGTATCCCCACAGGAAAAATATTTACTGGTGTGAGATCCGGTGAACGAGGTGGCCAAGCGATTGGACCTGCTCGCCTAATCCACCGACCTGGGAAGTGGAGATCCAAATATGCTCTGACATCTGTATGGAAGTGAGAAGGTGCACCATCTTGATGAAATTGAGTTAAATTCTTCGTTTGTTCGAACCAGAACACACTTTCTGTTCTTTCCTCGCCACTATAGTAAGCCACTCGTAAGTCTTCATTTTGTTTTCCGCAGTTCACAAGTGCTCTCAGCGGCAATGCGAATAACTACAACAAACAAACGTAACTTGAGGTTACGCTCTACAGATATCTGCCGATATCAGCACATTTTGGCTGCAGATAACACGGTTACAATTCTCCAAAATTGTACAGCTACTTTTGACTTATCCTGTATAATATTTGTGCATTCATGTAACTTTTCCGTCTCTTAGTTTCAAACATTCTCTTCAGCATTTTCTTCTCAAACAGCCTCAAACTGTGTTCTTAATTTGGTTACGACACAAATATAAGAGGTGATTTTCTAATTTTCCGTGTATTCCTGTTTAGGTTTTATATAGGGGAAGCAGAGATAAAGGTTTCAGAGCTGAAAGGAAGCTGGTCTTAACCGAACTTGGTCTGTGCCTAATTCCCTCTTAAATATAGCTTAAATATAAATCGTTCTTAGATATGTGAACGCATGCTGCTCGTTCACTAATTCTAACAGAAGAACAGAGGTCGAGGAGGGTCCAGAACATTCTTCGTAGCATAAGAGTTTAATCTAAAGGAAACGAATTAACATAAATTTAGATTTTACCTGTCTGCGAGCTTAAATTAAAGAAGAGGGCGTGTGAATGGATATGGAAAATCAAAACTCGTTTTAAACATGAAATAAAGAGATAATATAAATAGAAAGTATCAAAATGGATCTAAAATAAGAGTACATTAAAGTTCGTTTTCCTGATTTTGTACCGACAGTAATGAACTTTCAGTTTCATGGGATCAGGAGGTGTCTTTATCAAAAGTTTAATCGCCCACAAATGAAGGAAAATCCAACACGAAGAAGAAATATACGTAGAATAAGTGAAATAAAATGAAAATTCTGTAAATATATACATTTATAAACTGTATTCTTGGTAACATAGCACAGAGTATCGTAGATTTTTATCACTAATTATGGATCAGTGTCAAGGTACAGAATATGCAAATATCGATACAGGATTTTATGCTAACAAATTTCGGTATTTGTTTCGTCCTTTGAACGATTACAAAATTTATGAAATTTTGTCCATATTTTGAACTAAAGTGCTTATAGTTTCTTGAAGGAGTTTTCCGTAGTGTCCTGCCAACACGTGTTGTTTGACCTCCCTAAGAAATGACGTATTTTATAAGTAGCGTCTCTGATGGTTTGTAACAAATGGATCATATAATTGATGAGTAAAATCAGAAAGTAGGAACTTGTACTGAAGTGGAAGTTATTGCGTCCTCGCAAGTCATATTTGGTTCCTGTCTGTGTTCAACCGAAGTTTGAGTTATAAAAAGTCTCTTTGGGGTGACGAATGAAGATGGAATTTGCCCATCTGTTTCCACAACAAGACATGTAAGCAGACAAGCATTGTAATGGATGATGATGGCTTGGCCTCAAATGGCTCTTGATGCTTTCATACAACAAAAAATTATAGGAGATATAAATTCAATACGCTGAGTAAGAAAGCGTTCTTCTACCTTTCGCATCTGAAGGTGATTCAGGGATGTGAGTGTGCCCGGATAAACTACAGAACATCGATCTGTGTTGCTGTGCAGACCCTCGATACTTTTCTTATTGTCCGTATTTACAAAATGGAAATGTAGATTGACTCAAGGTAACTAAACCTTCTTGAGAAGCTGATAGTCGCTCCTCCGGTTATAGAACCAGAAGGATTCGTTGCCATGCTCACAAAAGCCCGCAACTGGTCACTACGCTGAGTCAGAGTGATCTAGTCCAGTGGTATTCAACCTTTTTTGTTCGCGTACCCCCAGATATAATTTCTCTTCAACTTTGTACCCCCAAAGCTGTTGGTGTATAATTCAAATTATACATAGTATATAATCTACATCTAAAATAAATTACATTACTGATTATTCAATGTTTATCATAAAATAATATATTTTTTTTAAAATTTCATATTCCCCTTAAGATGTCTTCGCGTACCCCAGGTTGAATACCACTGATCTAGTCAACTGTATCACATTTCTGTTCTTCAAAGTCTACTCAGATATTATCCTTCCATCTACATCTAGGTTTCCTAAGTGGTATTTTCCCTTCAGGTTTCTCGACGAAATTTGTGCATTATCTACAGGTTTCTTTTCTATAGAAAATCCCTGTTTTAGTGTCTCACATTTTTAATGCGTGCTACACACTCCACCCAACACATCCTTCTTTAGTTGATCATCTCAGCAACATATTGAATTTGTAAATGGGTCTCCTATGTTTTTATACTTTATTTTTTAATTTATTATCATTTTAAATAATTTCCAGCAATGGCTTCTGTGATGACGTTTGTGAAATGTCTGTTTCATGTACAATTACCGAAATTTCTGCTTTAGATATTAGGAATCAAGTCGTACAAGAACAGCGTATGTCACAGCCTTAATGCCAGGCGTATTTGGATAATTGTCATCACAGCGACGAAAACTTCCACCAAACATTAATTCAGTTACTTACATACTTTCCAACTAAATTCGGGTCAGGCATACTAATTAATCTATTTTATGTTTCGATAAGGCAACAAAGACTCGACTACGAGAAAGAAAGTTTACATGTGGCCAGTCACCTGATTCTCGGTTCGGCCATTGTCCCAAAGCCATGTTCGTAAAGAGGACAGCAGGTGGCATTGGCGGCGGTCTGTTTGGGGGGCGGGGAGGGGCGATACAAATACAACTGTCGTAATTTGAACCGAGGCCGTCACAGGTTGGAGCCAGTTGGTTCATTGTTATCAGCATGTCACAGTGGCTCTTAAAATAAATTGCATTTTTTGCTTAAAATGTCAACCCAGAACGATGTATGTGATTTACAAACTGTTTTTGTAAACGAAACTGCAAACAGTTTTCAGTTCAATTTTCCTCAGGCCAGAACAATCGATTCAAACTAAAAATTAACATAAGTTTTTACATACATTCAATCTAAACGTATGAAATCTCATACCTGATCGATCAATTCTTTTTGTGTTCCGGGCTATTGAAACATTGTAATTTACTAAATAAAAAATGTAACTTAATATTCAGTAAGTGAAATTTGGATGTAATTACATCTGATGATTTTTAAATTGCGATCTGAAATACCTATGGCAAAAATACGAGGTTCATTCTACTTCTCGTGTCAGCTACAAAATTTATAGTCATGTTTGCGTTTGCATGATATGAATATAATGCAATCACTAATGGCAGCATGGCGTGTCAGGTTGTGATAATTTCTCATTTCAATATCCGCAAATCGAAAACAGAGATCTTTTCTAGTCTGCTATTCTTATTATATAAGAAAAAGTTCACTTTTAACTTGGTGTCACGTCTGTGTGTGTCCCTGTTAGAGAACAGCTGAATCCATTTTAATTATTTTTTTCCTGGAAAGGTTTGCTAAATTTTATCACTAAAATTCACGTTTGGTTAAAACACGGCAAAAAAAACGAACATTTTACACGATGTCCTGCATGCAAGTGTCTGTATGTTTTATCCCCGCGTGGGGAATCCTCAGAGAAACGGGTTCGCGTATACTACTTCGGGATTCCTCGATAATGACGTCACTACTAATAAATCTCTGTAACTAGTCGTGTGATGTTTTATATGGAGGTATAACATAAATAGAGCCACGGTGGTCTAGCGGTCAGAACGCTGGCCTTGTAATCCTGGGGTCTCGGGTTCGATTCCCGGCGGTGCCCGAATTTATAACTTGTGTTGGGCAAGGCCGTGGTCTAGGCAACACGGAGTTTTCCTCCG
>NW_019060034.1:353465-365644 GCF_000696155.1 Zootermopsis nevadensis
GTTAGTGCATGCGCCATGCTACGTCATTGCTCTATCACGTACGCACAGTCGCTTCGCTCAATATAAGGTTTGCTAGCTGTGGGACGAGTGGGAAACTTACTTTTGGGACGCGCCTCGTACTTATACATTTTCCAACATATTTTAACATTTTCTCGAGCGGCAGAGAGAATCAGAATTAACCAGATGTGTGTCGCCATGATATGCGTTAAAATGTTTGGATTACTTTAATTCTGAAAACATGTCTACTACACGTCATTAAAATATTTCGTATCAACTTCTACAGATACTGTTGATCTGATGATTCCAAATCCTAAAATACTCTTATTATTGTACTTTCAGATCTGTTATGATGTATATGGGCCCGCCATGGATCTGTTAAACGTCATACAGCCATCGAAAAACGCAAGAAAGCGGGCAGATCTACAGGGTCATTTGACTGTGAAGCCGCCATCTGGGCCCGTAAAGCTGACGATTGCCGAGGCACCGATCGACAATGGCGTGTTTGTGCAGCCAGAGGACACGTTCTCGTCCCGCTATGCTGATGATCCGCTTACAGCTCTCGCCAGCAACTCGCCGACCACGGTCTTGCCATCTTATTTCGATGATGTTATCGTGGGTCGTATCACGTGCAATAACACGGCCGACGGAACACCATTCTCGTCCTTCCTGGACTGTTACAACGATTCGTATTTTGGGGCGATGTTCAACAACGGCACCGGCACCAGTAATGCCACCGGAGGACCAGCAAGAGACGAACCACTCACTGACGTCATCCTCATGGGTGTGACGTCACTCATCCTCGGCCTCATGATCCTCATCACTGTTATCGGTGAGTGCAGTAGTGAGATAAGTGAAGAGATATGTCAGGCGTAATTTAATTTCCCGAAATCCACAATCTGACAGGAAATTTTCACATTCTGCAAGTACGTAGTCCCACATGGAATTTCCAACTTTCAAACTGACAATCCTCAACGGGAAATTGTATTATAATGGCTGGCATCTTCCTAGTCACCGCTGTGAGAACCTCAAATATACTTTTAAATTATATTTTCTGTAAAGTCACGTGAAAATTCTTACAGATCGTCTCTCCGTGTCGAATATTAAACCAGGATCTTCTTTATCGTCATTATTAGTAGAAGAATTTCCACATGAACTGCCCTGGTCAGTGGGTTTCGTGGCGGAGAGAGTGGCGCTGGAACACGGTTTTCTAAGAGCCCTTCGGTTTTCCCCTGTCAGTATCACTCCGCCGTGGCTCCACATTCATTCATCATCTGGGGGATGGACAAAGGGGCCGTTAGAGGCCGCAGTTCCCACAGAAACATAATTTCACCCTTTGAAACAATGACAGTAGCAGTCTGTGTAAAATAAATTAAACCTATTGCTAATTTTAATAATAATTTGTTTACATCGTACTTCAGAAGGGTCGATTCGTGCCTCTAGCCACAGTAGCCGTACAGTGTTGGTGTGCTGGACAGAAGCCTAGCCGCGGGTTTATCACCCTTCCAAGGAGTCTTCCCAAATGTCTAAACTGATTCATAATTGGAAGATTTCACAATGCCTAATCCGTGAGAGTTCATGTTTCGATAATAAAATTGCTTTATTGGAAGTAAGTTTGGTTTATTACATCAGCTGTTTATATATTTGTAGATGATTATGGACCGGTAAGGCGATAAATATTTGTCCAGCATTCACATTAAATGAGTACCACCTCCCCCCATAAAACACGTTATCTTAATTATGTTGCTTTGATAAACTAAATTCAGTGCACGAAAAAAATTAAATGAAGTATTTCCTATTTGAATGCCATGGAATAATGTCCGACATTGCTTTGGAGTATTGAATCTGCGACAAGGAAAGTGCATGAGAACGAGAGTTAATGAAACTGAATGTAAGAAATCAGACGTTGGTTTCTGCATGTAAACTTGTTCCCTCAATCTTCCTACAGTGAAATTTCGAGAATTATTCAACGCACAAATACGAGGCTTGAATGAATCGCTTCCAGATTTTTCACAGAGTAAGTTTCATTTCCGTATTTACTTAAATATCCCCTATTCTAAGCCAAATATTTACGAATTCTTCTACCATATCGAATTAGATATTACACCAGTCGGACACGGACCAGTGTATATAAAACAGATCTTATTACATTAGTTTACTTCTGTATCAAAACCCTGCTTTATGCCTTCAAATATAGTGTCACAAAAATCATTACTTTTGAAGCTATGGTAGGGCGTTGATCGTAGATCGTGATAGGCTTAAGCCTCAGGCAATGACGGTACAAATTGAGGTAACCGGAATTTCGAGAATGTCTGAAAATTACTTCCATATTGACTCGCTCTGTGCCCTTAACCCTCGTACAAGGGAAAAATGAATGACCCGCTGGATAATTAAACTTATTACACGTGGAAGAATTACTGTGTCGCGAGGTTACACGTGGTGTTGCGTGGGGTAAAATAATGTGAACGCGTTATTACGTTCAGTGGATTGGACAATAACAATCTATACGAAGTCTCTAGTGGTCAGATGTTTTTGAGACAGGCACCTTGCCCATTTGCTCACTTTATATCCTTACACCTAGTTTATTTAAGATCTCTCCATCCTAAGTCTTTCTCCAACAAGTGGACTAAGTTCTTTAGTTTTCATACTAAATTTGTGAAAAAATGCTTATCACACTATTCGTGCTACATATCTCGCTCATCTCAAGAATTATCTCTGAATTTATTGAAACAGGTACGAGACATGAACATCAGACAAGATAGCTTGTGATACAGTTGAGATTCGAACCGCATACCTTCCATAAATGGGACACGTTTTGCTGTCAGTGTATCCTGTTTTGTGAGCGTTTTTAATCCAGGACCCTAAGTTCAATTCCTGATATTAACTGGGTCACATCCCGTGAGGCTGAACACAGAAATTTTTATACACACGATTATTATTTATTTAGTGTTCTGTCTGACGACAGGTCCATATGAACTGGATCCTTCCATCCTTTTCTCGGACTGGGACCTGTTCATATACGTTCTTGGCAGATGATCCAGAAGTGGTTTGCCATTGCCTTCTTCTGTGTGTGAATGGAGTAATTGTTGGGATGCCACGGAGGAAAACTCCGTGTTGCCCAGACCACGGCCTTGCCCAACACAAGTTATAAATCTCTGAGCACGATATATGATTTTTATTTCTTCTCGTATTACATGTACCTTTCAATCAATATACATGTGTAAAGAATATCAAAATATATACCCTATCTTATTAAAATCTGACAGGATGTTAAAGAAGACTTTGTATTTATTCAAAGCACTTCTTCGCTAAATTTATGTATTCTTATTCCACGAAAAATGTCTGGTGCTAAGGAGCTTAAATATAAAACTTGACAAGCGTGAGATGTGGTTTGCAAAAGTTCATTTTACGACGGCGAACAAGATTATCTTTCGAATAAATGTACCCATCTGTCTTACATAACAACATTTTTTTCTTCGAAGTCATACGTTTCTTTAAGGCAGTGATATTATAACCAGAAATTAATTACTGTTCATTATTCTTTATCTGTTCGTCAGATATCATGTCATGAAGGAAACTGGAAATTCATTTCGGCAGGCGGCGATGAGTCTAATCCAGTCTAGTTTACGTGATCAGACCAGTTTATCTGAAATTAATGTTAATGTTATTCTTTCATTCTTGCAAATTCCCTGAAGTACTTCCCGTCTGGGTTGTCCAACATCTCGGAAGTCAGTTACGTGTTGTTCCCTGCCCATTCTAGACGCGAAGTGTCCCTTGTCCCTGAAACTTTTTAACTTAATTGGCCTATTAATAGCAAATAAAGACGATAAACGAGGTTAATAAAGTAACCGTGATCTTTTATCACTCCTGCTTCATATTCGGGAGGTCCCGAGACCTGACTGAAGTTCATCGTGGTTTTCCTCAGGTCCTCCAGGAAAATTACGGGATGGTAACTGAAATTAGATTATGACCACTTCCTTCCACATCCCGTCCAATTCATTGTTTTCTGTCAGTGTTAAATTTGCATCGTCAAGTTCAGTAATATTGTTAGAAGTGATTTCTTGCTTATTTCTTCTATTTTAAATTAATCCTTAACACAACTTTTTCACAGTGCAAAGAACGAACATTTCATTGCGAAGTTTCTGAATAGCGTCTCATTAGAATCTAGAGCCTTTTACCTAAAAGTTTCATTCTTTTTCTAATACAGTAAGTAGCCCATGTAATGCAAATCTCGAAATCAAAATTTTGCAGCAGAAGCTGACGCCGTAGTCGAGCCAATGGTAAATTGAGCCAGGAAAAGAGAATTTATACCTGAATGGAAATTTGGTAAATAAACGTCAGAGTAAGTTCTTATCAGGAGTACCTAAGCTTTGTGGCGAACGTTTCACAGTTGAAGCTACAATGAAGAATTTTTGCATTCGATTTTGCTGTGTTTCAGTAGGGAACATTATGTCTGCTTGATGGGATAATATCTTCATTAATAGACGAAGACAATGCAAAGACTATGGATTGAAACATACCGTACTGTGCAAATGTAAGCGGTGTAATGTTTATTATAAGCCACCGGTGAGTTAAGTATTTCTGCGAGGGGAAAAGCTAAGCTTGTTGCAGATGTACAGGCGTTTAACGTAATATTAACCCACCTTTTAAAAGTGGCGTACTGTACGTTATGGTTAGGGATATAAAACACAAAATTAACTTAGTTTTCAAAAATATAAATTGTAAAGTTCTAGCTGTGGAATATTTGAACCGATGGAGATAATGCTCTATGCAAAATGTGAATAAAAAATAGATATTAAAGAACATTGCCTGAAAAGTTTCTCCATATTTTCTGATCGTGTCAATAAAATAGAATCATTATTACTTATTCATAGTTTCCTTAGTTATTACAGTAATGTCCCACACAATCATCGCTGTAAATTAACACAAGTTTTTGTTATAACTAACTAACTAGATGGCTTACCGAACCCGAAGGTTCATCACCGAATTAACCAAAGCCCTCCACCGGACCCTCTCCTGGGCCAACAAAATCCAGTCTCCTTCAACTCCTATCTCCCATAGATCCCGCCTGAGATTATCCTCCCATCTACGTCTAGGTCTCCCCAGCGGCCTCTTCTCCTCAGGCTTCCCAAATAGTGGACCCAACCAACCAGATGGCTTACCGAACCTGAAGGTTCATCACCGAATTAACCAAAGCCCTCCACCGGACCCTCCCGCCCATCTCATTCTTCTCGACTTAATCACCCTGACAATATTGGGGGAGGAGTACAGATTTTTAAGCTCGTCATTATGCAGTTTTCTCCACGCCCCATCGTTTTTCCTCTTAGGCCCAAATATCCTCCTCAACACCCGATTCTCAAACACCTGCAATCTGTGTTCCTGCCTCTGAGTGAGAGACCATGTTTCGCACCCATACAAAACAACAGGCAAAATTACTGTTTTGTGTACTTTAATTTTCAGGTTCTTAGAAATCAGAACGAATCACTATTAAAGTATTATTTAGGCAGTTATAATTTTATTATTAATAACAAAAACTTTTTTATTACAAGTTTTGTTATTAATAATAAAATTATAACCGCCTAAATAATACTTTAATAGTGATTCGTTCACACTTGATCATCTTCTTGGTGATGTCTTCTCACGCCTTCTTAGATTCTGTGCCTTTTGTCCTGTAACGGAATGAAACGTTGATATTCGTCGAATCCGCTCATTTGTCCTGCTCCGTCGCTTGCAATAGCCGCCAAAGGACAAAAGACGTCGTGGTCCGGACGACAAAGCAAGACAAAACTTTCTGTCTCTGCCAGTGACTTGTGCGATTGGATCGCCGGCATTTAAATCTCTTATCTCTGGTCTGGTCTTCTTTGGTCTGTTAGAACCCTGCTGTCCAGCAGAAACGGAATGGCGTGTGTCTGACGTCACGAGCATGTGGGTCGCATATAATTATGTAATTATAATAGGCTGAGCGTATAATTCCGATTTTGATAGAAATGCTAATAATATTTTGGTGGGGAAACCTGTTTGAGTTTGGCCATTTAGAAGACAGGAAAGGAGAGTCTGGGGCAGTATTAAAGTAGGTTTCAGGGTAGGGAGATGTAAGGAATTGAAATATATCGAACAATCTCAGGATAATATCCAGTGACAGGAGTTTAACATTCGTGTGTGTTTGCCACGACAGACGTTTATAAATTTCTAAATCGTAAGTCATTGACTTTAACATCTTGTTTGCGTTACGTAATTACTTCATTTAAAGGAAAAATAAAAACATATAAACATGTATTTCGGGGTGTCTGAGACTGGGTTACTGTTAGACTGACAGGGAAGGGATGACAGGAGGGTGCTGAAATTTGCCTAATGATATTCTCAGCAGATGTTGTTACAACGATGACATTAAGGGGGGGGACGTGACATGTAGCAGGCACGAGAGATGATAAATTCGTGTAAAATTCCAATCTTAAAACCTGAAGCAACGAGACAATTTGGGACGCCTTGAGGTGGGCACACGTAAAGCCGGGTGTACTAGTGCGAGCAGAGTTATTGATGGCCTCTTATGGACTGTGACGAAAGTTTCAACTCATAAAGTGTAAAGGAATTCGTTACAAACTGAGCGAATACCAGCGTCTCAACAAGGACTCAGTTTCTGTGACGTATCTTCTGTAAAACGCTTCAGTGAACAGTTTTGCATACGCAGTAGGAGTCCTATGCTTTTTGTTTGGGTAGTAAATCGGCCAGAGCGTGAAGTAATTCCCCATTAAAACATATTTTTTTGAGTCAATTGAATAAAAATTTACTTGGATATTATCCATCGTCTAGTAATAAAACGTAAAACGACGTTTCGGAGATGGGACTCTATCTCCGTCTTCAGGTTCCTACTCAGTTGGGCCCACTAGATAGAGCTAATCCCTATCTCCGGACAAAGTAAAAAAGTGAAAGTCCCAGAATAAAAAGACATCACCACACCATCCATCCGTGGGACGTAAAAGAATAGTATGTAGAAATCAAAATTCATAAACACGATAAAGCCAAATAAAACAAAAACTCACAAAAGGTGGGAATAAATACACATGAATATTAACTTGAAACTCGATGCCCAACTTGGATTTCTTCAGAGATTACAGGTATCCAAATAGGAGATAAATCCGGAGATAGGGATTAGCTCTATCTAGTGGGCCCAACTGAGTAGGAACCTGAAGACGGAGATAGAGCCCCATCTCCGAAACGTCGTTTTACGTTTTTTACGTTTCATTACTAGACGATGGATAATATCCAAGTAAATTTTTATTCAATTGACTCTTCACCATCGTCAAGAAGTTTTAGATTTGATATATTTTTTTGAGAATTCAAAATTTGTGATTTTTATCACCTATTTCCGTTCACACCTTCTTGGTCTAGTGATTAGGCATTGGTTTGATGTTCATCAGTGCTTAAATTGTTGCTTACATATATAGTGCATATGTGCGAGTGTGCATACGTATATATCGTATGTATTTACGCACTTACAAACGTAGAGATTTGAGTTAGAATAAACAGACGTTCTCTGTATCATAAACGACAATTTACATGAATTTTACAAAGGTATTAAGGTCAGGATTTCAGTTTCTGTTTGAAGTTTCTGCTGATTCAAACCTATGATCATTTTGATCTCTGAATACTCTTAGTACGAGGCACATCCACAAAGTAAGTTTCCCTGGGGTCGTTTACAGAAACAAAACACAATTTCATGGAAATATTTATTGCAACAGATACAGCAAGTGTCCAGCTATTTTTCAACATATTCGCCACCGGAATTGAGACATTTGTCATACCGTGGGACCAACTTTTGAATACCTGTGTCGTAGAAGTCTGCCGCCTGGGATGGGACCCACTGTGGCACTTCACAGTCGGCGGGAGCTGGAATAAGAACCTCCATCTTCAACAGCTGCAACGATGCTACTGTGAGAACGCGGGAAGTACCGTTAGTGCATGCGCCATGCTACGTCATTGCTCTATCACGTACGCACAGTCGCTTCGCGCAATATAAGGTTTGCTAGCTGTGGGACGAGTGGGAAACTTACTTTGTGGACGCGTCTCGTAAATACGCAAGGATCTATAATTTCAGCGCAAAAACATTTTGTAACATCTTAGCGACATCTCGTTTGGTATTATAATCAGTCTTCAGATAATATTTGCTTTATTAAAATATGCTGGAATTTAACCTGCTAAAACTTCAGACGTTTTGCTGGCGACTGCAATTTTGAGGGAATAAAATGGCCTATGTTTGTTCCAGTCAAAAATGAAATTCTTATAGACCGTAGGGATAATTCTGCGTATTTAGTGTTAAAGCCTATGGTTCATGCACTTGCGGTTATGCTGTAAGGAGAGAAAATAGTAATTTATGAAGTCGTGGGCTCAGTGACCAATCGGTTCTGGCCTAGATCAAGGGTTTTATATCTGTCGAAGTCATGGACGTTTCTGTGCGTTGCCACGTCACTTTCCGTAAAATCGCATCAAAGCAGTGAACTGACCATCTGTACTGAAAACAGAATTGGAGCGTTAAAAACTTGGTATCGAATTTTCATCATTAAACAACTCAAACAACAGGGAAAACTCTGCTGTAAAAACAGAGCTGTGAAATCATTAAAACATGCAAAATGCTTCCTACGACCTTTATGGAAGGGCAGACATGTACGTCCCCTTCTGGTAAGTGACATTTGGCTACGTCATAATTATTCGAGCTTCAGAAAGTAGTTCTGAATTGTCGATTCTGACGTCACGTAACTATGGTAAATTAATATCTCATGAAATAATGATTTCCTCATCATGATTGTTGGGTTCGCCGTGTAGGTAATCCATTACTGAGTCTTGAGAAGTGTCACATTGAGAATTTAGATTACTTCTGAGGAAAAATTGAAGATATCAGGGATGAAATTCAACCGGTAATAAGACTGGAGTCACGTGAAAAAGATATGTGGATGACCCCAAAATGAAGTCGGCATTATTAGTGGTCTGTTACATTTTGTGCAAATTATCCAAAGCCCAAATATTCACTTTTCCTGCAATGACGCTTCTAAGTCACTTGAATAAAAATGCAAAAAACAGTTCAATATGTTAGAGGAACAGCCACGGTGGTCTAGCGGTTAGAACGCTGGCCTTGTAATCCTGAGGGTCTCGGGTCCGATTCCCGGCGGTGCCCGAATTTATAACTTGTCTTGGGCAAGGCCGTGGTCTAGGCAACACGGAGTTTTCCTCCGGGGGCTTCCCCGGTTTCTCCGTGGCATCCCAACAATTACTCCATTCACACACAGAAGAAGGCAATGGCAAACCACTTCTGGATCTTCTGCCAAGAACGTATATGAACAGGTCCCAGTCCGAGAAAAGGATGGAAGGATCCTGTTCATATGGACCTGTCGTCGGACAGAACACTAAAAAAATTATATAATAATATATGTTAGAGGAAGTTGCGGTAATGATCAGTTACGACGGAAACTGTGGGAATATAAGCAAATATTTAGTCGTTGTTGTCCCAAATAAAGTCTCGCTAGCTGATACAGTATGATAACACAAACTCTGAGGAACTGCTGGAAGTAACAATGAAAATGATTGCATTGAAGGGACAGCTCGATTTGGATTGGATTAACACGATATTTCTCGTGGACGGTAATTCAAAATTAAGTCGGGCAGTCTTCCTTATGTCATACTGTGAATACATTATGCCTGTGCATCATGTAATATATTTCTTTTTATCCATACGAGAATACCCAACATTAGTAGAATTTGAGGTTTTCACGGCGGTAATTACAAAGATGGCTGTCTTCTGGATGTAGTCTTATCCAAGTTCACCGACGTTTCGAAGGTCCTTGGATCGCCCTGATGATGGAGTCAGCAGGTACCAGACTACACGGTACTTCAACCCAAATACATCCATCTTCAGGTCCAACATTCTTTGATACATTTCACAAATTTGAAGTGCATTGTTATTTTTGGGACTGGATGTGTGTCATATTGAAATATCTGCAAGACTTGTTTTTCAGCGCAGAGAGAAAAATCTAGCACAAGTAAGCTGCCTCCGTCCTCGTCTGTCTCCCACTGACTCAGTTATAGTGATCAATAATCTATTACCGGTTTTAGCGATGTTTGGTATGATTGATCATCATGCCAGCGGATGACTCCTCAGCTTCGTAAATTTAACTGCTCACTGCCAGCATCATAAATATAATGTTAGTAGGCAGTTGAAAGGGTTGAACAATAATAAAGTCCCATAGGCTACTGTATGATTCTAAAAAATTGTGTGGTGAATGATATGTTTTTAAAATGAAATTTTTCTCTTAAAATCAGGGTTACGAACACTTAAATATATCTAAATATATTTTCCTTAGATGGTGATAAGTGGCGAATCACTGCATTTGCAACTCAGTTAGACTACTATCTTAGTCGGGGCACGTATGTATGAATCCTGTAGAACGAGAATTGCATACCAAACATTCCTACGATGGAAATTGAGAAGGACAGAGCAACTTTGCAGTTCTGGGCATAGATTGGAAGGTAATATCAATATGGATGCAGATGAAATGAGATTTGGACTGGATTCAACTGACGCAAAGTAAGGCCTAGTGCTGGGCTTTTGTTAGCATGGCGATGAATTTTAGGTTCTATAAGAGCAGGAAATTTCTTGGACGACTGAGTCTCCGTTAACTTACGAAGAAGGGCTCTGCCCTACGGAGTTAGCCATACGGTTTAACAGAATTTTTTTCAAAATAATGCCTTGACACGTACAACTAAGTAGAATGTCACAGTTCATAGACGACTTTTAAAAAAGATATTACGGATTGCAATGCCTGCTTTGAAAGAACTGTAGGCTAACTGAAGCTTCTAAAGTAGCATTTTAGAGTAGCTTCAAGATCTTCCACTAACCTGTCGGTTACATGACGCAGAGGATAAATCACTCTGCTGTTGGGTGATGTTCCACGCTCCTCTTCATTATTGGAAGTGTGGGGGGGGGGAGGTTGAGTTATAAGCAATAAGACACACCTAAAGCCCTCCTTCTTAGTTTTCTCTCGAATTTTCCTGAACGAAGAAAAATAAGTTTTATCTCTTGTGCGTCGTCATGAATATGGAAAATTTTACAAAGAGATTAATATTTGTATGCAATACCCTTACAGACAAATCGATATCTTTCTTTGTTTTGATGCTGTAAAGGAACACGTAAGATTATAAAATGTATAACCTGGTTACGTCAAAGGGCAACAAAGCTGTTCCTCAGAACTCAGGCCCACTTTAATTCAACGTAACTGAAAGAGAACAATGTCGCCTTAAGGGTAGGAGGGGAGGGGCTTGTAAAACTTTTAATTATTTCTCTTATAATCGAGCAGACGTAAACTGTTTCAAAGTTTTCTTCTCCACATAAAAAACTGAGCAAAATGGCTTAGCGGCAAGGCATTTGATCTTCATTCGAGAAATTCTGCATCCAACACTCTTGACAAGATTTCTGCTGTTCGCATTAATCTCCGAGTTTCTGCAGTAACTGCTGGGTAGAAAAATACTCTACGACGTTTTCCATTGAAAATTGTTCAACCATCATATGTTTAAAACGTCTTAAATTTAAGAAATTTCGGAATTACATTGGAGAGGTATCCGAGCTGTGTTCGATGACTAATTTTATGAAATTTCTTTTGTCCTTCGATTAAATGTAAAAGAAACATGTTATCTGAGCCAAGAGTGCTTCATTAAACGTTTACCCCGATATGTACTTCACCTGACCACCCTTTTGCCAGCGGCTAGCGGTGGCAATGAAACTCGAAGAACCCTTACCTGAGTGCACGCACGAGCGGCGAAACAATAATTTCTTTGGATACATACACAGGTCTTCATACAAGGTGCGATCGGAAAGTTTCAAGACTGCGCCTATAGAAACCCGTACACTTATCTCAGGTATTAAATTCATCCATCACCCTCGAAGTAGTTCCCCTGGGAGTGAACACAACGATCCCAGCGCCGCTGCCAAGCCTGGAAGCATCCCTGGAAATCTTTCTTTGCCAGCCTGTCAAGCACCATCTGCGATTCTGCCTGAATCTCTTCTATCGTCTCAAATCGCCTTCCCTTTAGCTGAATTTTCATCTTTGGGAAGAGGAAGAAGTCACACGGAGCTAAATCCGGCGAATAAGGAGGGTGCGGGATGACGGCCAGGGTGTTTGAGGCCAAAAACTGCC
>NW_019060034.1:378106-399201 GCF_000696155.1 Zootermopsis nevadensis
CTCCATACGTAACACTTCACTAGTTTCTTCTTCATCTCCAAGCCCAACTTGCTAGTGAGAAGTATCCTCTTCTTGACGAAAGCTGCCTTGGCCATGGCTATCCTTGCTTTTACTTCCTTGGTGCATAGGGCGTCCGTCGTGACTATGCTTCCCAAGTACTTGAAATGCTCCACATTCTCTTTAATTTCTTCGTTAACACTATCTTTGTCAATTGTTTGTGCTGTCCTTCATCCTCCGTCACTATTTCTTTCTTTCCATGTTTTATTAAATGAGCTTGTCAGATGATGTTTAATTTCTTTGCTGCAACATTTTAATGATTCCGTCCGTCCCTCGGACCTTGATTCAAGTCTCATCAATTAGTAAGAGCAAAGCCCTGAAGAATGCCTTTGGGGCCTAGGAAAGATAATTCAAAAGGGGGATGAACACAGTTACAAAACTAGGTGTTTCATAATTTGTTTCCAAAATCTGACAAATGAATCCGTCTACTTAGAACACTTAAAGTTACTTACAGATGTGACTTTATCGATAGCTTATAGTTTTATCATCTTATACTCTTTGTTAATCAGATATAGAATTAAACATTGTGAATATTAATTAAATTAATTTATTTGTACAATATTTCCCACGTTAACTGTCAATAGCCTATTGTCAATTTGTGTATAGAAGGTTCGAGCTTCAAATGTCTGCTCACAGACAATTTATCCTTACTCAAAATTATTTGTGGGTTTTCGTTGTCCTTTCGTACAACTGTCATTATAATTTCTTAAAACAGACTAATACTGCTTTCCACTTCCTTTCTGATTTGCTATTTACAAATCATACTTTCAAGCTTCGCCATATAAATTTGCGATCAACCGTGGTATTTTTCTTCATGGTGGTTGTTCGTCGTTTAACAAGTATATCAAGAGTTTCACCTCGCAGGTAAACATTATCTCATCCGTACATAACACTTTCTATGCTACGCACGATATATCTCGTTTTAAAATATTGGTCTTAATTTTTATGTCTTTCACTATTCTGGTTTTCAGTATTAGGAATTATCATAAGACTGAGTTCCATGGTATTCTTCAATTCGTTCTATTAAATTGTGTTGCCATCGACAATTAATCACAAAGTATAAACGTTTCTGCTTATAAGCTCCATCAATTAGCATTAGCAACATTGTGCATATTATCCACTTCCATCACTTAACATTAGCAACATTGTGCATATTATCCACAGTATACAAAATATGAGATTTGTCTTCAAACAATAAATACGTTTCCATAAATTTAAAACCAGAAGCCTTAAACTGAAAATCTTAATTGTGTGTTATATCGTTTTGTAAAAACTGTGTGGAAATCTATTTTTCATTAGTAAAGTACGTTTTATAAATTCTCTATGGAGCTTCTTTATTGCTAAATGCAAATTTATTTTTATGAAAATGGATATTTACAAAATATTATCTACTTAAACATGACTTTTATTCTCTACATGATTATGTGTTGGTTATACATGAACATTGTACTCGAGGTTAATAAGCTGGTAAGCCATATTTGTACATAAATAATTAATTTTGTGGTGTCTGAGAAGTTAAGTAAAAATAAAAATCTTATTTCCGACAAGAAGTTTACGATTTACAAATAAATAATAGTTCTGCACACGAAAAAGTTTCCAAATAAATTATATACAAGTGATTAATAAGCGTTCGAATAATCTCACATAAACTGAAAACAAAATGACGTAGCTTAGTCTCGTAGAAAGAGTTCATCACATTAATTTAGAGAATTACATTTTTGTTAGCTCGCCGTATTTTGTAACACACCTCTTTGCCTGACTTCTTATTCCATTCAGTAGCGCTGAAAGTATAGCGTTGCCTGATTACCATGACTAACTAACTAACTAACTAACTAGATGGCTTACCGAACCCGAAGGTTCATCATGGAATTAACCAAAGCCCTCCACCGGACCCTGTCCTGGGCCAACAAAATCCAGTCTCCTTCAACTCCTATCTCCCATAGATCCCGCCTGAGATTATCCTCCCATCTACGTCTAGGTCTTCCCAGCGGTCTCTTCCCCTCAGGCTTCCCAAATAGTGGACCCAACCAACCAGATGGCTTAGTGAACCCGAAGGTTCATCACCGAATTAACCAAAGCCCTCCACCGGACTCTGTTCTGGGCCAACAAAATCCAGTCTCCTTCAACTCCTATCTCCCATATATCCCGCCTGAGATTATCCTCCCATCTACGTCTAGGTCTCTCCAGATGTCTCTTCCCCTCAGGCTTCCCAAATAGTGGACCCAACCAACCAGATGGCTTACGGAACCCGAAGGTTCATCACCGAATTAACCAAAGCCCTCCACCGGACCCTGTCCTGGGCCAACAAAATCCAGTCTCCTTCAACTCCTATCTCCCATTGATCCCGCCTGAGATTATCCTCCCATCTACGTCTAGGTCTCCCCAGAGGTCTCTTCCCCTCAGGTTTCCCGACCAAAACCCGGTGCACACCTCTTGTCCCATCCATGCGCGCTACATGCCCAGCCCATCTCATTCTTCTCGACTTAATCACCCTCACAATACTGGGGGAGGAGTACAGATTTTTAAGCTCATTATTATGCAGTTTTCTCCACGCCCCATCGTCTTATCTCCTAGGCCCAAATATCCTCCTCAACACCCAATTCTCAAACACCTCCAATCTGTGTTCCACCCTCTGAGTGAGAGACCATGTTTCGCACCCATACAAAACAACAGGCAAAATTATTGTTCTGTATACTTTAATTTTCATGACAGTGATATTAATAGTCTCTTTGAGCGTTAGATCGTGTTTGTACAGAAAAGAAAATTACGGTCACCTAGCAACGGGACTCAGGACGCAGAAAGCTGTAATAGTATTTTATGTATAAAATATAACATTGTTCTTACATAACGTTTCAACATTCAATTTTTTACGCATTGGCAAATTTTGTTTTGAATAAAAAAATACCACAGTTATTTCTATTATACGTAATCCCATATTTATGTTCACGTCCTGCAGATAAAAAAATGCTTTCAATGCATTTGCCTTTCAAAAGACAAACTCCATTGAAGCTGAATGTTGTGTACATATGAGGGGACATGGGTAATAATATATGGTTAAGAAAGAAAGTATGATAAAATCTTGATGAACTACTCTGAACTGTGCTTCATACTTCAATTTTACAGGAGCTGCTTGTGTAATATAATCTAAGTGCCCGTGTAAATGAACTTCCCAGAGAGCACATCTCTTATTCAGTAAGCGACCGCGTGTTAAAATTTCTAGTTACTGTTTTTCAGTGCGTAGATATTCATCGTCCTTGGTGAATTGAATTCAATTGAATGTACGATGCTGTGCATATATCATGTCGAGGTGGGTCTGTTAGCTGCACGAGTGTTCCACGTTCAATTAACGTGAAAGAGATACTCTGTATTCAAAGGCTGTGTCTTGCTACTGTACAGTTCAGAATATTCCCTTCTCCTATTCAAAAACCTACAAGTAAAGGAAGACATAACTTTATTCTCTGTTAAATGTTACACTGAAGAATTAATATTAGACTGGTGATGTTTCTGTACGAAGTCGTGAGGAGAATTTTTGTACTTAAAAATGTTGTAATATGATTATGGATTAATAGTTATCGAATCGACTATCGCAATATGGACGAGTCGAGTAGCATTCATAGGGGAAATAAAAAAATGCATATAATTTAATTCGGAAAGCCTTTAGAGGAGGTAGGCAGTAGAGAGTATAATATTAAACTGGATATTAAATGAATATGACGCGAGGATATGGATTTCATTCAACAGTCTCTGGGTAGAGCGTCTGTTATGATGAGCTGTTGTGAATACGGTGATGAACCTTCAGGGGGATTTTCTTCTCAAACTGAACGAGTGTTGACTTCTCGAGGACTCAGCTGAATCAGGACCCAGGAGCTACAATGCTTCAGTTTTAGTTGCGTTGTTTGAGAACTGCCCGCTACTTAAGGTAGACGTGTACCTGTCTACAGCTTGAGAGCCGGTCAATGGCGTGTTCTGTCCTGCTTCAGATACCACTATTACGTAATTCGGCTGTAATCCCACCTCTGCCTCAATGTTTGATCAGCATTTGGGGTAATTTAATCTTGTATCTAAGGTTTACTGTAAACCACTAATCTCCTAGATAACAAAATTATTAATTAAACGTACGGCACCAAAGGAGACGCACGACTCAATTGGCAAGATGCAGAGAGTCCCAGAAAGGTTAATATTCCGTATTATAGTATATGTACGTATTTTTTGGGACACTGTATAACTGCACTTGTGTATAAAAAGTAGCTCACATTGCCGGGGTAAATGTCAACTTTTTCGTGTCCTTCATTAAGCACTGCACTGGGGGGTGATTCTGTAACTCTACACTAGATAGAGATGAGTAATCAGCTTCACGTTCTAGCCGCTTAACTCCCGTAGAAATAGCACGGGATACCAGTTGGATGGGGAGTTGGATGTATTCTTCCGCGATTCTGGTCGCGGTGCCAAAGAGAGGCATCTCTGTCATTGGCAGGGTACCAAAAATCGAACTCGAATCGGACACGACAGGCAGATATTGCACTGACTGTGCTGTCGAGGCAAGTTTGAGCGTATTTTATCCGAACTACGCTGTATGACCACGGCCCTTATAGGGTATTATGTGGTTACGTCTTAAAATTATGATGATGTCCCAGTTCCTGACCAAGTCATGATCATTGCGTTTAGATCGTTGTGATTTCATTATCTCTGTTGTCAATGAGACAGAATTTAACGTTTATAATTTATGAATTACGACTATTTGGAACCGAACTCATATTTTAAATTTAATGTTGTGATTGTTTAATCTGATATTTGTCCTCGGGCACTGTTAATTGCTTTCTGCAAAATATTGATTGCTGTTTGCATGAAACAAGGCCACTTCGGACAGTCCAGAATCTTGTGCTAATAGGCGTAACCATTATATTTGAAACGAAAATTAGTGAAATCGGTCTTTGGTTATCGTGGAGTGGTTCCAACCTCTTGTGGCTGGAGATGATGACCTCAAAGTGCGTAGTAGTTGCGAGTGCTTGTCTGTCCTTTCGCCATTAACTTTTAAACCTAGTGGCATTTTCATTAAACCGTGTATGAACACCGAGATTCACTGTTAGTGTTTGCCAAACTTGCGTTAAGGCTGTCGGTAAGTAATACAGGAGTGCAGAAGTTGACCTCGTGAAATTAAATGTTGCAGTAGTTACAGAAGACTATAGGGTCGCAACCTCAAACATTCCTGCAGCCTTGGAAAACTTTAATGGTAATGTGGACATCAACAGAGCTTGGGAAAATGTTGGAGAGAATATCAGAATTTCAGCCAAAGGCAGTTGAGATCGTAACGAGTTAGAGCAGCATAAAACGTGGTTTGACGAAGAATGTTCAAAATGTCAGATAAAATGGAGCATGAAAAATTGCGGCTACAGCAGAATCTGAGCAAAACGTATGGAAATAATATGGACGCTGTAAATCGCGAAGCTAGGAGGACTTTCATGGCCAAATAAAAAGGACTTGTGAAATTGATGGGATATAAGCAATCGGAATAAAAATATTGAAGACCCCCCCCCCCCAATACAGAGACATAAATACGTTTTGAAGGGTTAACAACCGAGAAGTAATTTGGTTAAACATAAGAATGGTAATCTATAAAAATAAAGTTTAAAATGCAAAAAAAAATTCAAATTTTCTGTTGCATATATTGGAAGGAAAGTATGTCTGTCATGTTAAGGGAAGAACACTGACCGAGGGTGTTTGAGAACAGGATGTTAAGAGAATATTTGGACCTGAGAGAGGTGACGTGAGAGGAGGGTGGAGAAAAGAGCATTATGAACATCGTAGTTTGCAATCTTCGCCAGATATTGTTAGGGCGATCAATCAACCGGGTTAAGATGGGCTGGGCACATAGAGTAAATGTGATAAATTATAAATATACTGAAACTTATATTGGGATACCTGAAGAGATGGGCTCACTCTCAAGATCTAATAGTAGACGGGAGAATAATATTTAAACGGAACTAGGAAGATATTTTTGGGGTGTGGATTGGATACACGACGGACCATTGTGAACAGGGCAAAGAACTTCCGGGTACCATAAAATGATGTTAACTTCGTGACTGGTTGAGCGTAATGTCAGCTTCTGAAGACGTCAGTGCTCCAGGGAGTTCATTATGAATGTCTTCACTGTAAACCTAATCTTATTTTTAATATTGCCATCATGGCGTCGTTACAGACATTGGCCCCACTAGTACAATGCAGAATACTGTACACGTATCTTTCTTAATGTCACTAACGTCTTCCGGTTTTCAAACGCCGTTCTAGCTTGTACGAGGCGCGTCCTCAAAGTAAGTTTCCCTGGGGCCGTTTACAGAAACAAAACACAATTTCATGGAAATATTTATTGCAACAGATACAGCAAGTGTCCAGCTATTTTTCAACATATTCACCACCGGAATTGAGACATTGGTCATACCGTGGGACCAACTTTTGAATACCTGTGTCGTAGAAGTCGCCCGCCTGGGATTGGAACCACTGTGTGACAACCATCTCCGCCTCTCTGTCATTCTCAAAACGCTGACACTGACCGGACAGGAATTTCTTGAGGTGTAGGAAAAGATGGAAATCACTGGGAGCGAGATCCGGGCTGTAGGGTGAATGATTAAACACCTCCCAGCGGAACTCCTGCAGGAGACTAGGTTTGCTAGCTGTGGGACGAGTGGGAAACTTACTTTTGGGACGCGCCTCGTACATCCGCTATAATTCATCGCCATCTCTCGATGTCACTGCATTATTCATCTAACGGTCCAGTCTTCCTTCGTTTTTTTGTTGTTAAAATATCGAGCACTTGTTTGGACAATTCGTTGTCTAACTGGATCATATATTCTCCGGTGTTATTTGGATGTCTGCGTTGAATTAATTCCTCTGCGCTTACATCTTCCAAAACAGAACATTGTCTTTCCTTGACGGTGTTCATCATCATCATCTCCCAAAACGTCCGTTTCCACTTCCAGAAGATGTCGTTCTCATCATAGAATGCCTCTCTTATGAAACACAGCATCATAGCGTAATAGTATAGCAGCACATCAGCACAGTTACCGCAGAAGAAAATTAAAAGTCGGACAATAATTTAATTTATGAGAGATGAGGTTTTTATGCCGGGGATGATAATTCTGTTCTTGTGGATTTGAGCGGAGTGTAGACTCGTCGGTAGATGACGACGTTTCGGAGGAACATACTGTCTACATCTTCAGAGCCAAATATGGAGACATGGAGATAGTTTTTTTTTCCTCCGAATGCTCCTCGTTGTAACCTTTCACCATTCATAAATCTTCGTATAGGCCCGGAGCTTAATATTTTGGTACAGTGTACTGTAATTCTCTCCTCCTGCCTGTCCATTTAGCTCTAATAGGGCGCATGTTCTTGGTAATGAACTGTGCGTTCATTGACGAATGAATGAATGAATATGTCTTTGATATGATTGGGAGGGGTTAATGAACTGTTTCCTCCACAATAAACTGGACATCGGGCTCTTACTTGTAAATGGAACCAGGGGATTGGGCAATTGTTCGTTTATGAATTCCCTGTCTTGTTGCACCAGGTACTGTCCACAGAACACGAGAAAAGCCCTGCAAGGGGAAGTCGTTTCTGGTGCGGTGCGGGGGGAATGTTTACTGCCTGGTGGACTAGAGGCCTGCTATTGGTGGGAAGTGTGATACGTCACAGTTTTACGCTACTACACAGACTAAAAACATCAAGCCGTTAAGAGTAGCGTGTAGTGAGTGCACCTCTAATGTGTTCTGTGGGTGTTGCGATAATATTCTAGATTAAATCGCTGTGCCACTGTGAGGTAATCTTAAAGCTGTGCCCATTAGAACACATAAAAGATTGTTGTCTGTTGTTCGTTCAGTGGTTGTGGAACGAATGCTTTTAAGATGGGTCGTAACTCACCGCGAAATCTTGCGCATGCGCGTATATCGAATTCCTAGCAGGGATTTTCTCCTGGTCTGCGGACTGTAGTATCATCAGTGGACAGAGGCCATCTTTGCGTACATGACATCATCTAGTACAAAGTGCGACAGTAATCAGTCTTGTGGTGTGACGAGTCGGAATGTTCCGTTGTGTTAGCTATTTTGATGTCTGTGAAACATCACCGGACATTGTAATAGAAGATGGCTGGGCGACAACCACCTCTGAAACGTCGTTCAAATTTTACCGGACTATACGGTGCAACAACACAGATCGGAGTGTTCTGAGGACACGTGCAATGTTCACGATAACTCTGCGCAGGAACAGACTGGGTCGGGGTTCATCCCGCAATTTGGACGGGCAATTTCGGGTTCAGTGTCCTCCGCCACAGACGAACGCCGATCACAGCTTTGCAAGCCTTCTGCCGTCTCCCCAAAACATTCCATCGTGTCCCGGTTCAAGTTGCCTTGCTTCTTTACTGACATACAATTAAACCTTTCAACGTTAGTTCTGTGGGGCAAAGTCCGTCTTGAGAAGCTTCTAGAGTCTTACGTGATCCAAAATTTCCTCGCCTTTTGTAAATCTGAAAGGTTCAATATCATGTTCATAATACTCTGTCCTCAGCCATGCGAATTCAGTGGGCACATTCATACCCAATTACTTCGAGAGCCAATCAATATTATCGTCACGGCATACGTCGCTCAAATAATCTCTTGTTTTTAGGTTTTACGACGAAAATTCTGAATGCAATTAGCATCTACCTTGCTTGCGGCATGCACCCTTGAATCAATCGACATAATTTTCGCTGAAGCGGAATTATTAATTACCTTGTCTTATGTTTCTTCTGCATTTTTCTCTCCCTCAGGATCAGACTTTGCCGTCATCACTGCGTTCTCAATAGCCCCCAATTTGCTTTGTTCCTTTTCCGTCCTAACTCGAGATCCTGTGTCACATTTCATTTCCGGCGAGTGGCTGCTAAAACCCGCTCACCCCAAAGATGTAACCTGAGGGCTCTTTCTGTGTTGTGCAGGGAACGTGTTTGTGATCGCAGCCATCCTGCTGGAACGCAACCTGCAGAACGTGGCCAACTACCTGATAGTCTCACTAGCGGTGGCAGATCTCATGGTGGCGTGTCTCGTCATGCCTCTTGGTGCTGTGTACGAGGTAAGTGACATCTGGAATATCTGAAGCTGTGAAGCCGTCGTCTGGTTTATAGCGCCTTTTGATCTGTTCGAAGTTTGGAGACGTTTCAGAGGTACTTTCTGCTTCCATCATCAATGCGATGTATCCTGAAGACAACCATCGTCATGCTGGCCGAATCTCAAATCCTGCTATGAATTCATTTGTTCCTTGTTTCTCAAATATTACGAAGCTTCACGTTACATTCCGTCCTTCTGACCCCCATAATGAAAGGGTTCATTCGAGTGAGTGACTTGGTGTTACGCAAGAGCTCGGAGTCAGCTTAGAACCGACGCATCCTAACTGTTGCATATGTGAGAAAGATATAATTTAAGTTCTTGCAGTGAGTTACATACATATGCGCTGTAATCGCGGACCATAGAAACTTTACTTTATCAACATTCAGAATCCCCAACAGTCACACGTTCCTCATTTACATGTTTACGGTTTAAAGCGACTAAGGAACGCGTTCTAAGGGATCTGTAAGGGGCGGCGTGGCTGTTCAAGGAGACGTTAACATTGGATGCAACTGATATATGATTTGAATTATTTTTAACTAAAGTGTGAATTCAGACTGTATTCGTCTGGGTTGATGCATGTGAAAGTTTCGACGAAAAATACTGCATCCATCTTCAAAGCGGTTGTCAGAGGTATTACGAAATGCATGTTTTATATGAGACAGGAGATGACTCAGGCTAAGGATAAGAGTATGAGGAGGGGAGATGGATTACTAATCGGCCAAACAGCAAAGGAGCGTTTAGAGGGCCTTATATAGACAACGCTAGATCAGTACAGACAAAAGAGACAGTGGGGCCCACGTTAAAAAGAGGATTTCTTGAAGAGAGTTGTCATCCACTGTTTCACGGTGTCAGGAAGGGGTTTTCATAACATGTTCAGCGAGAATACATCCCGACAGTCATAACCTGTACTAACCAGCTTTTATTACTCTACATCAGACATAACTTGTATACGTTGCGGGCTATGACCGATCGCGTCATATTCTACTAAATGATTCTGGGAAAAAATTCTTTCCTAGAACAAGATTACCTCTTATCACACCTTCTTTCGTTGTACTTACAAGGGCTGTTTTATTCTTTCTGTCTTTTTGTGACCCATCTTGTGTATCTGGTGCCCTGAAAAGGGCCAATTTCTAACTTCCCGGACACGGCAGCAGTTCGTCTTCTCGTCCAACGGCTCTGACTGACCAATCTACGGATCTGAGCTTTCCTAACAACCCTACATAAACTACCCACTTTCTGAAACTTCCCCTTAGCAGTTTTTTTTTCTCCGAATAGTTGGCACGAGTCCTTCAATCTTATTGAAATTTAACACTCTTATGGAAAATTAACTTTTTTTATTTATTTGGCGATTTTCAAGAACGCGTCCACCGATTAAAAAAAATAAATTGCCGTAGTCTGTACGTATTACAAGCCCGGCTTAATTTAATACCCGTTATAAACAGAGACTGATATAAATATACGTAAGCACGGGTTACGTTTTATCGATTTTCTAGTCTATTTAAAATTACAGTTGTGAGCCTTTAAATATTATAAATTTAACGTTGATAAAATTACAGAAATGTATCATTCACATTTAATAGTCGTTGTTGGCTTCATTATATAGCACTCTAAGGCACATTCTTCCCAGAAATTCTGCTTCATCTGTGTTTTACCTCATGATGTTAGCCGGCTTGAAGCTGAAACTCAAGCCCTTACTAACGAAGACCTCGGAGCGAAACATTCGGATGTTTCACTACCTAAAACGGAACGCACTTCGAATTATGGCCTGAGATTCCAAGGCTATTTTCTCGGAGGCTATTATATTTTGTGAAATATGCGTATAGTTCGTGTTCAGTGACGTACGTTATAGAACACGTTTCTGTTATTCAGTGAAATATTATTGGATTTCACCCACAGTGCAATATCAGATACGCGGCTGTACTGAAAATACATTTTACATCTGGTGATGGTTACCATGCCTGAGCTACGAGACCATTTGCTGAAATAGAATTTACAGCTTCCAGCTATCAGTACAGTCAACCAAAACAAGATAACGACAAGTACAGCATGGTCCAGCATGCAGTAAACCAATACATAAAAGAACTCTACATGCGTCCTTTTTTCAGCTGATCATTTCCACTTTATAAAGTGGCAATTATTTACAATTCACGTGTATCTCAATTATATAAGATGGCTGCCTTCTGGGTTGTAGCGCCATGTAGTATGGTAGAATTTTACCATCGTTTCAACGATGACTTCTCGCCCTGACGATGGAGGCAACAAGGAATTCTGAAACGGTGATAAAATTCTACCAGTCTACATGGCGCTACAACCCAGAAGGTAGCCATCTTCGGACTCAACGCTGTGAAAACGTCAAATCCTACATCTTAATTATATTTATATTAATTACCTCTTATTACAATATATATACTATATTTAATAGCGTCTAATACAGTCTTTCGTCTCATTTCAAGCCATATTTTCCTATTTATTTATGTTTGTTGTCTTTAATATGTGCTTTGTATTTGTTAGTATTATATTACGCGTACCTGTACACTGATTATACAGGTATTATTGAGTCAAATTTACGTACTTGTGATTTAAAGTTAAAAGTTGGTGTATTTTGGTAAGTTTCTGTTCTATACGTTCGTCTCCTGTCTAATCCTTGTGGTTTTTCGTTTTATTGCTGTTAATGACTCTTTGCTGTTCGTTTGTCACGGGAACTTGCAGTCCATCCAATTACGTTAAAATAATCCACGATCGTTTGTTTCTGCATATGTGCCAATTTACAGCTCACTTTGGCCCTCCAAATCACCAATGCGTGTTCATTGCAGTTGGAGATGTTTAATTTAATAAGCTAATAAATCTGGTTAAAACTAGTTTAATCATTTTGATCGGTCTAGGATTATGATTGTGTTATTGATGATTATTATCTATAGGGTTTAATTAATCCTTTAGAACCCTGTAATGCATCACGATAAAAGCTAATGGTTTAGCACATTATGTTAATATATAACGCTTTGAAGTCCGGTGGGAACCAAATGTTCCAGCTGCTTTTGTAATCAGTAGCCATGCGTTTTGCAGTTGTGGGCATTTTGGAAATTTTGTACACAGTCGCTCGTGTGAGATAGTATATCTTTGGTACTTTCGTCGGAGTACTGTTGCGTTTTTTTATGGTTCAACTGTACCACACAGCTAAAATGTATATGGACAGTTGCGCTCTAGATAGCAGGATGGTGGTTTCTTCAATTTCTCAGTCTTAGAAGCTTCACAAAGCAATCAAATGGAAGCTGCGGTCCTCAGTTCAAATGAAGCAGGGATCAAGTTACTTCTAAATGGGGTTATGTGTGTCCTGTTTGTTCAGGCAGCAGTGGCGTATGGCTACCACTTTACTACTGAAGCATCTCAAGAGTTCGCAGTCAATAAAAGCACTTCGCTGTCTGTTTAGACTTTATGTTAACTAACAACCCGTTTGTATAGAGCCTCGGATTGAAGAGCCAATGACAGGAACATTCATTTTGGCTTTCACTTGGGTGTGTGAGCGTCCGAAATTCAACACGCTGCATATTTATGCCAGCATTATTCTGATGAATCACAATTACTGGAAAATGGCCGGATTCCTATCCAATCACAAATAATGACAGTCTGTTACACGATCCCACACTACTTTTATTACTTTCACCCTGAGAGAGCAGAAAGTTTATCCGATAAGACGATTTTTTGTATGATACACGAATAATGTTGTACCCAGAACAATTTACAAAGGGTTTGCGGTTCCAAAAAAATGCCTGTTATACAACATGTTATAAAATTATCGTTATTTTACACCATTCACGAGCTGTTTCAGACCATTTCTTATCTTCAACACATGCTAAAAGAAGATCTATTTGAAGATCATCTTCTAGTATCTTAACTGGCCTCAACTGAGGTTTTACGTCGTCTCATATGTGTGATATATGCTGCCTTGCTTACATTTATGCAAATGCCTTGTCGTTATTAGGTTAAGAATGTGAATGTGTGGGGGACAGAACGACACATGTGACTGTAAACAACATTTGAAAAAATCTTGTAGAGACAATTAAAAAATAAAAGAGATTACTGAAGTTAGCACAGTACTGTAAACCCCTTGACAAAATTAAAAAGAGATTTTTCGAGAAAGAGATTTAAGGCCAATTATTGAATAAGCTGTGATTTGATAGGATTTACAAGTCTAAATTCCAATTAGTTCATTAAGAAGATGATTTATAACCCTCAGGATATCAGGACTTTTGTCTCACCGTTGTGATGAGTCGGTTTGGTGATTTGGGGAGGACCTGTACTTCCCCATGAAGATGAAAACACGCCGACGTTTTTAAACAATGAAACTTCAGCCGATATTAACACTTACAAATGAAATCGTGAGGTTGCCTATGTACATATCTCCTAATCATCTTATGTCGAAATAATCTTCTCGCCATGTTATACACCCATGCATTTGAAATCGTAGTTTTCAGTGTTTTTCAAGTTCACCAAACTTAATCGTTCTCTCATATCATTCGACCGTAGCGTAATAATAATAATTGGTTATCTCGATAATCGCTGGTGAATTCTGCACATTCAGGGCTGTTGTCTGCTGTCAGGTGTTGCAAATTTTCACTTAAAAGAATTTGCAGAAGAAATTGTATTTCAGTATTACTTTCCATCCTGTATTTCATAGTTCTCGGCAAAATGACAATTTTTTTAACATTTGAAAGTCTGTAAGAGTAACATTCCAGACCTGTGGCAACTTAATGTACAGATGATACAGATTTTTATAGCAGTTCGTGAAAAGATGCAAATCAAATTTTGTCGCTTAGGTGCCCACCAATGTCACTCAGAATGAATAAAAAAGCAGATAATTCTGTTATGATTAACATAAAATGTCATATTTAAATTTGCAAGGAGCCAGACATGAACATAACAGTATTTGTGGTATTTCAAGGTCATTGTTGTATATGGGTAAAGGTTATATTTAAATCCGTCTGAAACATTTGAAAGTATACAGCTCAATAAATTGGTATTTTCTGGCACATTTAATTGAAAAAAAAACATTCGGTGAGAATAAGTGATAAGGGCTTAGTTACAGCAGAAAACATGCAGTTAAATGCTTCGGTTTACCGAATATAGTATAGTTGATCAGGTCAAGGATTATGTCCTTGGCGGTTCGTGTTACCTCTCGGGGGACACTAGGAACGTGCAAAACCCCAATTTTAGACTTGGTTGTGGATGAAAGGACAATACTAAAAGGGGATATCAAATTCATCATATGAAGCCATGAACTGTACTCAGCGACTTGCTTTGCTCGGAAGGCACTTCACCCCGTGGAGACAAATAACAACATTTACAGATAATAAGTTTATTATAGAACCCATCCCGCGCCAGTGAAAATGGAACTTCGATATCTTTATCGCAGTTATCCGAGACACGTTTGACACCAGATTTCAAAATCGAATCAGTCTGGCCAGACAAGAAAATATGGTTTTCGTTTATTAATTTATAAAGTATCTTCCCGAAAATAAATCCTGGGCCATTGCTGTAATCAGTAGTGCTAGTTCGGTAGTGAATATTCATTACTTAATGTTTTTTTAGAAGTGCTACGTAGTTATTTTACGAGAAGTGTAATTAATTATTAGAAAGTTGTGAACGTAGCTTCGAGTTGTTGGAACAATAGCCATTACCGTATCACATACTCACCTACCAAATGGCTTTATCACTCATCGACTCTCATAAACACATTTTTATCATAATTTAGTTTTAAAATTAAAAGAGAGTCTTAAAACCAATTATTTAACGAATAGTCTAATCACTGTGTGACCTTACCAACAAGAGTACAAAGCATTTATCTTTTTTTTAATTCTCAAGCTTTTACAAAGCCATTTTTGTTCAATTACTTCGTTTGTGAGTGGGGCATATTTTTCAAAACATATAATGAAATTTATTTTATTATTACGTAGACCAGAGAACATAATATGCGAGCACTGAACAAAAATCTAAAACAGTTCAAAATTTGCGCGCTCTGTTTGGCGACTGGTGAAAATCAGACAGGCCTAGTTTTTAATACAATTTTAAAAGCAACTCAACAATAATCACGTTTTATTATTTTATTTAGTGTTCTGTCTGACGACAGGTCCATATGAACAGGATCCTTCCATCCTTTTCTCGGACTGGGACCTGTTCATATACGTTCTTGGCAGATGATCCAGAAGTGGTTTGCCATTGCCTTCTTCTGTGTGTGAATGGAGTAATTGTTGGGATGCCACGGAGGAAAACTCCGTGTTGCCTAGACCACGGCCTTGCCCAACACAAGTTATAAATTCGGTCACCGCCGGGAATCGAACCCGAGACCCCAGGATTGCAAGGCCAGCGTTCTAACCGCTAGACCACCGTACTACGATAAAAATAATAATAATCAGGTCCACCCGAACGCAGTAGAGTCCTTCAAATCTCCTGCGCTACACTCGAGTCGGCGTCACTTTAGTTGCTAGGCCGCTGCTCAGAGAAGTTGCTCAAAAGCTTTGCAGGTTCGAACATGGCGTACAGACGAGCAGAACACATAACTTCGTATCGAAAAGCTTTACTGCTGTTTATGAAACATTTAGTGGTGCTTATCTTTAAAAGGAATTACCGAATAAGACACAGGCTGGCAACAGAATTTGTGCGTCTTCTAGAAGGCGGTGAAAAATTGCTGTAAAGCCTATTCTGACAGTTCTTTCTGAATGAAAACTAAAAATCAACTCGTTTGTCTTGTTACATTCGCGCCACCAAAGGTTACTTACGTTGTTGTAGCTTCGTCCTGTATGAAACACTATATACTTTATATTCTCTTATTAGATGTTATTTAAAGAAATGCAAAATTTAAGTGTACGCTTTATTCATCTGTCTGAGGATAAATTCAAATGGCGGACTTTTGTGAACATAGACCAACATCGACATGAAAATTATTATTTGGATTTCATAAAATGTTGAAAATTAGGACCCAGTGGTTCAGTACCGTCTCCTCATAAGCTCGTCACTGAACCCAATTTATGAGCCAGTTGAATCTAATTCACATACTCGTATCGTATCCTTTTAACATGTACGTTAATATTACTCGACATATTACTCAGTCTCCTGTGATCTGTTTCAACAACCCTTACACGATCAAATAAAAGTATTTATTTAAACGTAAATCGTCTACTCTCAATTCCAAATTTACAATTATTATAGTAGTATAAAAATAATTCTGCAACTTAAACATCAGCTTTTTCTTCAGTTTCATTCTTCTTATATTTTGTTGGATCCATTGAAACAGTTTCCAATTTTATTCAAATGAAGTTTAATGTATCAAGTATGAAAGTTTGCATTGAGTTGGTTAAAATTAATGTTAGTAAAAATCTTTCATAAGATAGTGTAGTTGCGTCATATTGCGACTTATTAAATTAAAATTAAATTATTTGGTTATTCCGTCAAATCACAATGTATTTAAAAATAAGATAATTAAAATATCATTGTGTGTTCCATATCGAATAATCGATTTACAATTCGATATGGAACACAGAATGATATTTTAATTATTTTAATTATCTTATTTTTAAATACATTGTGATTTGACGGAATAACCAAATAATTTAATTTTAATTTAAAAGTCTTTCAATAAAATCTCCCAAAATATAGAATAAGTCCTGCATTCCCAGTTACTGTCCTGTATGCCACTTTTGGGTTTAGTGTCACGACATAGAAAGGAGAGAGCTAAAACCTCTTGAAAGTATTTGGCTTGGATAGATAGACTAAATTCTATTACCGAAATGGACTTTTAAAACGATTGAGTGTGGTTACTCGGGGTCTAGTCCATAGTGCGAGCTCTTGTTTGTAATTTCCTACAAGGACATTCGCTCGTCACCATAGCAACAAATACAAAGCAGTCCTGACACGTGAAGGCAGCACTGCGACTTAAATTACGTTGATTTGTGTGTGATTTTTGTTTTCTGTGTGTTATTCCTGAGACCTCCTCTACTTCTTTCCTCCCACTCAAGTTTTGCTTAATATTTCATGGATACGCGTACGCAAGCCTTGAGAGGGAATTTTAGTTTCCTCCTCAAGACGAGACGCTAACAGCGCCACAATTCAGTCCTATGTAGAGTCTTCTACATTTACAAAGGACTTGACTTCAAAATTACTGCTCGCTTTTAGATAATGCATAGACAAGCATTACAACTTTACAAACACGATTGTACTCTCGTATGTTTGGTTAGTTTCAATAACACATTTTGTCTTCTGTAGATGGGAACTCAGAACACAATATTCTCTACGAGAAGTTTATCATAAATAAGTGAATTCTGAAGTAAGTTACAACGTAAGTAAAAGTTTTCAAATATTTTGTATTTAGTTGTATTTTATGCAGATTCTGAACCTTCATGAGTTACTTGCACGCATAATTAAAATAACTCATTTGCATATTCGAATACCACATCTCTCAAATTGTTTATCTTTTCGATTACACATTTGGAGTAGAAGGAAGGTAGTTTTACACTAACTATTCAACTTTCTGTAAATTATTACCAATTGTCTGTATTATTGGCTTGAACATATAAACGTTAAATTGTCAGAGATTATTTAAGAAATAATATTTTCTTATGGGTTTTATTGTCACTGTAATGAACAAATGTATGAACCGAATGGCCACTTGTGTTCGTCTTACTGACACTACCACAGCCAATTTAACAACCTCTACCTCTGACATCCAGTAAGTTAGTAACTGTGGACTAATCTTGTCTTTTCAAGCGTTGTATTCGCTAATTGTGTCTTTTCTGGGTCTGTCTAATCTAATCATTTCCTTTATAGCATTATTTTGTCTAATCATATCTTTTCTAGAACTTCCTTGTCTAATCGTGTAATTCAAACGTTGCCTTGTCTAATCGTGTCTTGTATTGACGGACTGGTATGGGTCCAGCCTTGTCAGTAGTAAAAAAATTTTCTATTGGTCCCAAAAACACGTGTTATAATTTATAATAGTGAAAATTCTATGTTTTGTATGTGAGCTAAGAATTAAAATGCATCTTCAAGTGACGGTGGATTGAAACTTTCTGACTTGGGAGAGGCCCTAGTCACGCAGTGTTATGAATACAGTTATTTACTATCGGATTTCGTTAAAAGATAAGTAATCTCATGACTATCTAAACGATTTCCAGCTTCTCTTGTTACTGACCTTAGTACTGAAATGGACAGACAAAAGTATTAAAGCTGGTGATGTTTGAGGTTTTCATGGCGGTTGAGATGTCTATGTTAGTGTTAATCGTCTGGTTTATAGTGCCGTGTGAATTTTTTAATAGATTTCAAGGTTTCGGAGGCAAATAATGCCTCTATCTTCAGGACTGAAATTTTTTATCTACATACAAGATCACGCGGCATTACAACTCAGAAGATCAACGTCGACAAATTGTAAATGATAGTGTTTTCAGCCTGGATGTCTCTTGTTCTAAACAAAGAACAAAATTTTTCTCATTGAACGTGAAAGCTGTTTCGCCTTGTGGTATTCCTTCTGCGTTATGGTAGTGATGTAGGCTTCAATAGACGTCGGGCAAACTGACAGGGCTTATGTTTAATTTTGCGTCTGTTGTGGTATTTAAGGAAGATGAGTCCGTTTTCAAATTTATTCATATCTAATGCCTGTTTCTTGAGCAGAAATAAATATCGTGTTATACCGATAACGCCGTCTTCTGACCATGTGACACCACGTGGACTTGCAGGTGGTTACCGTGTTTGGAGACGTTTCGGGAGGACATGTCGCCTTATACTGAACCCACAACCTAGGATACCATTAATAACAGCGTTAAAACATTTCTTAAATTACGTATAATAAAATCTCTGACACAAGTAGAAATCGATCATGTGAACATCTACACAAGAGTTCAGGGCTCCAGCGTCTACATTTTATCGTTTCGCTTTAAACTTGTAGTACTTAAATATAAGATTAATGATGGTGAATTGTAGGAATGGGGGTTTATACTGTAATGGAGTAGACTTTATTAGTTCTGCCCAGAACGTCTTTTTTTTTTCGTTTCTGAAACCGCTGTTTATTGCCGGGAGTCTGTTCAGATTTACGTCCGCTGAAATGAACGAGCATTTGCATTTCGCATCTGCGGCTAGAATAATTACGAAAACTTTGTTTCAGTGTCTGGTCGTTGTGATAGGAACGTCGCTGCCGTCGTAAGATCTCTTTGTGAGAGAGAAAACTTCTCTCGATGACGCAGACCGTGTTATTACACTTACATTTGAGGACTGAACAAGAAACAGCTCGTTGACCTAAATAGTTACGCCCACATATATTGATGAAGGCACAGAGTACTTGCTGTTCAAATTTAAGTGAATGTTAAACAAACGAAACGACCACCTGATTTCACAAAGAGTGGGATCAGAAGTCACTGTCCAACTCAGCTACAGTCATATGACGAATATTTTGGCCACAAATTCAAAATTAAATTTATCAAAAAAACAAGATTTTGTGTTAACGTATGTGTACAAGATAAAGGTGGTGGTTAGTGAAGACAACATTACGATATTCTTTATTAAAATTTTAAATACTCATTCAGTTACTCTGTGGTGCAGGAATTTCTTTAAAAAACCAATTGTATACTCAGCTTGTAAAAGAACAGCCCACTTTCTTTACGGAACCCGAAAGTTCATAACCGTTTTCACAAAATCCCACTACCGGGCCTAGTTCCCTCCATCCACCCCTAATCATTTAAAGAACCCTTGTAATAATTACCTCTTCCTGACGAACACGTTTAGACCTTATTAAGCCGTCGTCAGCGCCTTCTCACCAATATCAGATCAACGTAATAAACCCGGGAAGAACTATAAAGCTTCAAAATAGGCTAAAAGTGTAAAGACGAGATAAAGTGTAAAAGTGGCACAGAGACATCGTAAATATCAATTACAATCTTAAAAAATTCACAAAGAATCTGAAAGCAAGTCATCAGGATTCAGAGTTACATACACAGAGGTAATACACGATTAAATGCACCATTTGCACCCAAAATGTTGTTTCTGAGTCTTTCACTCAAATTTGTCATAATTCGTGAAATTTTGGTTTTTTGTGTTATTGTAAAATGCACCTGATTTGTTCGTTTCTTTTGGAATAGGCCTGCAACAACAATTTTAGATGATAACATTATTTTTATTATAATCATAAGTAAAATAATTTGCATCAACATGAATGTCTAAGTAGGCTTAATTTTTGTGTAATTTATTGGAAAATAAAATTGAAATTCCAGTTTTCCTGCCCAACTCTGGATAACTCAAAACTGTCATTATGCTTTCTGTGAAAGATGTACAAAAATATAACCCACATAGGGATGATCATGTCTGTCTGTCTGTCCCCATGCTTCACCTCTAGTACCGCTTACCGGACTTTCATTAAATTTTATATGTATCAGCCCATTATCTTTATTAGCTGCTTTCATATGGTGATACATTTTAGTGTATGGACTTTGTACCAATATAGGCCAAACTACGTTTGTATTTTTATTTCATTCTCTACCAGCAAAGCGAGCATAGAGACTTATGAGATGGAAGCTACATTAAGGTAACTTAATAGCTTTTTAAAATGATGTGTGCTTCATTTGTTAGTTGATAACAGCTGATGAATTATTAATCTTAACTTACGTTGGATACACGCGCTATTACTGTAACATTGCCTGCACTCTATTGGTGCGCTTGTGTGGGCACGACGCGTGCGCAGTAGACTTGTGGGTCTAGACGATGGTATAGCGTTTAGAACGCTGGCCTTGTAATCCTGGAGACTCGGGTTCGATTCCCGGCGGTGCCCGAATTTATAACTTGTGTTGGGCAAGGCCGTGGTCTAGGCAACACGGAGTTTTCCTCCGTGGCATCCCAACAATTACTCCATTCACACACAGAAGAAGGCAAGGGCAA
>NW_019060034.1:410842-427916 GCF_000696155.1 Zootermopsis nevadensis
GATGAGTATGAAGATTTCTGTCTTCTGGGTTGTTGCTTTGTGTAGTTTGGTCGATGTTTACCAACGTTTCGGAGGTCCTTGCTGCCTCCGTCATCAGGGCCATGAATTCATCTTTAATTATATTACTCCATATTATCTTTTCTCTTACACTTATATTCTTCTTTTACCGTATTCCCTTTATTTATGCTTCCTTCCTCTTTATTTCTTTCATATTCTCCTTCTTTTTGTGTTACTTTCTGACCCGCATTTATCGTGCGCCATCACCGTAGAGGCGCCGGTCTGATACAATGAATTAAAATTTCTTTGTGCTAAAATAACCGTATCACCATCTTTTAACTCGTTCACACCTTTGGGGACCTTAATTAACCCCGAGATTAAACGCAGAGCACACAAGATCCAGCTCTTCCTTGATCACCGCTTTGATAATGTTCACTCGTATCGCTACGTCATTAATTACGAAATTACTCCACCTACCCCAGCTTCTTACCTGACGCCATCGTAAAAACTGGCTCTCTATTATGTGAAGACCCGTACAGAATTCAGAAAATACTCTTCCTTCAGTTTGTGTCTCTCTCTGTATGTAACAGAACGAGCAGTTGGCTGGTTGGTTGGGTACAGTTCATGGTCCGCTGAGGTTCCTCTCTTTGGTAATCCTAGAGCAAACCGAAGGCAGAGCAGTTTCTTGAATCATCTGCAGACCACTGAGCAATTTCGAGCTGCCGAGGAGAAAAGCAACCGGAAGGAGTTGAAGTCAGTTCGCCTGTCAGCTGTTTTATCGCGTAATCATCACACTAGCCAGTTTAAAGGGCAGTGACCGGAATAGAGGATGAAGGTTCCTCTCACAGCGGCGTTGAGTAATTTCATTTCCATCTGACATCATGTTCCCCCTCCCAAACAGATCTTCTCGAGAATAAGAAACAACGATGTCTTCATATGAGCATTTTAAAATGCAATATGACAGTGAAATTACATAGAAATGTTGAATGAAGTTCATGATAATTGGAAAATGTATCTTAACATTCCTACTACACTACTGGACTAAAGACAACGACCAAGGGGCTTTGCCACTTGGTATTTCCATTCCAGGCTTTCCAGCTAACAGTTTGTGTGCTTTATTTCTTTCTTCCATTCATTCTACATATCATTATTGACACCAAAAACAATATTATTTACTTCATCTTCATTAATACTAATTCCATAAATAGTCGTATATATTCCATGCGCAGGATAGTTGCCTCCATGAACTGAAAGATAAATTACCCCAATAAAGTAGTACGGGTTACACTTGCATATCGATTGGGAGGACAGGATTATCGACTGCAGGGAAAGGATTTTCGACTGCAGGAACAGGATTATCGACTGCAAGGATAGAATTATCGACTGCGAAACAGGATTATCGACTGCAGAGACAAGATTATCGACTACAAGGAAAGGATTTTCGACTGCAGGAACAGGATTATCGACTGCAAGGATAGAATTATCGACTGCGAAACAGGATTATCGACTGCAGAGACAAGATTATCGACTACAAGGAAAGGATTTTCGACTGCAGGAACAGGATTATCGACTGCGAAACAGGATTATCGACTGCAGAGACAAGATTATCGACTACAAGGAAAGGATTTTCGACTGCAGGAACAGGATTATCGACTGCGAAACAGGATTATCGACTGCAGAGACAAGATTATCGACTGCAGGGAAAGGATTTTCGACTGCAGGAACAGGATTATCGACTGCAAGGATAGAATTATCGACTGCGAAACAGGATTATCGACTGCAGAGACAAGATTATCGACTGCAGACACAGGATTATCGACTGCGGGATCATGGAATGCAGGGACAGAACTACAAGCTGCAGGAAGAATAATTTAGCCACTGAAACGGCAGCCTTTAGTCCTCGAACAAGGTGATACTGACTGCAGGAGAAGTAGCATTGATCCAAGGGCTGAAGTTCTGTAATACCGACTCCTCGGACACTAATCTCCACACCAGGATATCACCCACAATAGGGAGTGACTGACACCGGGGTCGTAGTATTGACTCTCGTTAACAAAATATCTGTTCCAAGGACCGAATTACTGACTCTTGAGTAGGAGCAATTGACGATGGCGACTGCAGTTTTGGGGCTAAAACTGTTAGCAATGGCGTAAGTAGGTAATTTTCTCGCACGTAAAATTAATTTTGTGATTCAGTAGGTCCACGATACTAAACTCAATCCCTTGCTTCTGACGTTAGGACCGCGGGTTCCTATCTCGCCCAGTCCAACTTTTCCCATAATCGTGCTTCCATCATAGACACGCAACGCTTCTGTTCTCTTGAATGACGGTGAAAAGTAAATATAATTATTTATTTATTACACAAACCATTTCATATATATTTCAGTGCATCAGTTTCAATTCTACGGATGCTGACTGTTTTAAATTTGTCACACATAGTTCGAATTACTTACACCATTTCCATGTTCGCTCCTGTTCACGTGCCAATAATTATTCATGACCATTTGTACGTTGTCACCTATCTGCAAACAAATTATCGCTTGCCTGTATGCAATGGTTCATTAGTTGTCGTCATCAAATGTGTTATCTCCCGTGGCATAGGCCTAGACCGCTGTGCTAACCGTGTCGGTGAGGAAGAGAAAAATCTACTTCATATTCCTACCATCCAGAAGCGTAGCTAAAATGTATGCATTATTTCCATTACGTTTGGGTTTCTAATATAATTAAAGGCTACTCCACGTGCAGGAAGTGAACTCTGACCCCGCGGTATCAAATCGTATATTTCTCAAAAAGTAATGAATAAATTACCCCAGTGATGATTACATCATAGTAACAAAGACTCAGCTTTGCCCCGAATCGTGTATAATTTTTTAAATTATATCCGATTTATGTAGCAATAAACATTTCTTGATTCTAGGTTGTTTTGTTTAAATACTGTATAAAATTGTTATTTATAGGGTAACTGGAAACAGTATTAATAAATCAGCATCAATTTCTTGAAGAAACTAAAAGTAGGTTAAATTTGGGTTGGGGGTTGTTGGTGTTTTGGAAACCCTTAGCCTTCCCATCCCCTTACATTAAGCACGAAACGTGGTCTCCCGGTCAAAGTTGGAGACAACACCCTGAAGGTCTACGGTTGTCGTGATATTTGGCTGAAGAGAAAATATGGGTAATAGTAATAAATAATAATAGCCATTGTCCTTCGCGTCTGTGCTAATTAGTTAAAACCGTTAGCATGTTAAAGCTGTTACGGGATTCTAGGCCTTATGGGTTTGCATTACTGGCCATCGAAACGTACCCATTACGTCTGGATAATTACAACGCTCTATCCCTGGAAATTCAGAATAGCTCCTGGGTTTGAATCCCAATGAAAATATTTGCTTTGGCTCGTAAACCAAACGCGATTGCAGAACGGCGAGCAGACTGTGAGAACAGGGATCACAACGATGATAAATCTGCCCTGGTTCCGATTTACGGTGATGTTTTCTGTATCAAAGCAAAGAATTTGCAGGCATGTAAACATTTGTTGAATTTCCCCAAATAATCACTGCGGACACACTGATAGTTGCGTATTATGGAGGTTCGTGATATTATGCGTCTGTTGTGTACGTAATTAATTACAGAATGTCCGTCTCCACACCGCAAATTAATGTAAAGTCATTTCACTCACATTTGTTAAAACGTACGCCACTCCGAAAGCAGACCGAATCCTACAGGATTAACCATCAAGTTTATTCTCACAGAACTTCGTTAGTAAAAGCTTCAACAACAAAAAATCTGCACACAACTGCTAACTGCACAAAATGGGTATTTTTATGACGAAACTGGCCAGCTAATTCTGTTATAGATCGTATGCACACCGCATTTTCAGTGTGAGTTATTTAATCAGTTGATGTTGCCCAGTAAATTTAACTGAACATTCATATGTTGAAAATAGACAGAAGTAAGACTTTGTGGGTATTTGAAGTCTTCTGTCGAACGTCGGATGGATGCGGGCCTCTGTGAAGGGAAGGAATCGTGAAGCCTCGAACTCAGCGAAGACGAAGACATTAAACGTCAATTGTAAATCCACGTGTCAGGTCGTGAGACTTAATCAGCGAACTCTGATTTTTAGATCCTAGCATACCATACAGAGCCCAGTAGTCTTTAAAGCGGTCATACATACTGTATTGAAAGAGTAAGTAGTTAACTTCTGGAGCCCAGAATAACAACATAATCTGTTGCTTCGATTGTTTCTGCCATCTTAATTCATGATACTTTAGCAATCTGGTTCTTGAATACCCGAATAAGTCGTCATGTTCCTGGGTAAGGAATCTCTTGAGCGGCTACTTAATTATCTTATGAAGAGCGTAGTTTGAAGTTTTTGCTCTAGCGGAGGCCTGAATGTTCTCATTAATGAAGTTACAAGGCAAAATGTCTTATTTTGCAAGTGCTACTAATATTAGGAAACTTTTAAAACTATTTCCGGTATGCAAGTCAGATACGTTGAATGTGTGTTTTAAGCTGCTTAATTGATATGGCTGATATTGTTTATTGCAGTCGTGGGTTGAAAATACGGGAAGAGGGAAGATGATTAGGTACGAAACGGATACGGAAAAGACAAGATATAGGTCATTTCACAAGACAATTTAAACGTGCCTTTTGAACTCTTTGTGTAACCTGAAAAATACGTCATTTTCGTTGTCCACTTTTTACAGTAGTAAAAGGTGATAGTAATATTCTTCCTACATAAACCCCTTTTAAAGCACGAACTTTAAAGAAGACTTCCGAAAGCATTATTAATTAATTGTTTAATTAAGTTGGCGGGAGTAGCGCATTCTAGGCGACTTATTAACACCTCCCGAAATGTTCCACCACGCTCGCTTGATTTCCCTGGGGTTTAGAGGGGGGAGGGTCGACACCTGCTTGCGTTGTCACCCCACGAAGAGGGCCATTAGAAGCGCTTAACACGGACCGACGTCGTAGAGTCTGGTGCGTGAGCTAATCCCTCTGAGGGCGTATGGCACAACTTACGCAAACAGCACGTAAATATCTTACTACTTAACAGACTCCATTGTGCTCGGACTTACTTGAAAACGGTAATGAAATTTGCCAGTTTTACTAAAGCCGAACGTTCTTTACTGTATTCGTAAGCGTTTAACATTGTTTATTTTGCGGACGTTTATCCGAAGTCTGTTGAATGTCTGGTAGAAATTTACCTACGTTTCAGAGGTTTTTGCTGCCTGATGATGGAAGTCTTCTACAAGACTACACAACGCTACAACCCAGAAGACAGCCATCTTCATATATTCCTTAATGAAGTCTGCCTGATACATCATAACTAGCATAGTATGATCTGTCGAAGTTTACTTTAATGAACCCTTTTTGTATTTAACAGCAACATTATTTTCCTTTTTCAAATCGCATCGAAAGTACATTTCTAAAATTTCTTTTAAAAAGTTGCCTAGTTAAACGTGAGAACATACATCGTTCGTATTTTTGCTACCAGTGTCGCCACCGTCAGAGCTTAATTTGAAATTTTTCAGAATGTGAGGAACAGGACGTTTGCTATTATACAAAAGTACATATTTGGTTTAAACCAGGTTGGTGTACTCATAGGTTTCCGTAGCCGTTTTGGCGAGTCTTTGACAAAATTTGATGCACACGCCATTCCGAAATCGCAGGAGGGTCGGTGTAATGCACTACCAAAACGCCCGTAACTAAGAAACAAATGCTAATTCGATGATGCCGGCTGGCACACTGATTCACTATGAATGTAGGCCGCACCCCTAGCGGCAAAAGCTCGTACTACATCCGGTTCGCCCTCTATTGACACAGTCTTGAAACTTTCCGATCGCACCTCGTATTTTCTCTTCGACACCGACCCAGGAGGCTCCTTATTATAATGACGAATCGGAGCTGTTTCTCCTTGTTTAAAGCACCCGGAACACCAAGCTGACCACAAACCTAGGCCTTCATATGTCGATGTTAAAGAATGCGTACGTGTTTAGACTAAGGATAGCTTAATCTTACGGGGAAGCCTGAAGACAAATTAATGTGCTGGAAACGAGCCTTACTCCCTTTTTGAATTTCATTAAATATTATTCGTGTCATTAGTTTGTTTCGACACTAGCGGTTGGCATCCCTGTGTGACACTGACATCTGTTGCTTGTTGCACCAGAATGCACCATTAATGTGCCCGTCCTCAGTAAACGATTGGCGTTGTATTCGGGAAGTTTTGACTTCGATTCCCAATCGGGGAGAAACAGTTGTCAGAATTTTTCTGGTCTGTACCAAGATGTTGTTCTTTGCAAGTACACACATCTTTCAGCAATAATTTGCATCTGTCATTTCCCGTACAACACACAAGTGCAACTAATTGCGATTTCACGAAGCTGTTGTCTGCGTGTGCTTAACTTCCTTATTCCGTGCCCAGTTCAGCGATTATATGGAAGCTGAATTTAGTTTGTATACTGTATGTTAGTTTCTAGAAGAAACTGTGCAGAAACACTTTCATTTAGGAAGAGTCCATTAGGCCGGCCAGACAACGTAAAAAGGGATGGAAATGTAAGTTTTATACCAGAATTTACTTATTTTGTACACGTTTTTCCGGTAATGTTTCCATTTCCGGATCAACGCCCTTCCCAGTAGCAGGTTCATTTACTCTGTCTGCCCGAATTTGATAGGTCGCTGTTTACGCCGCTAAACTCAGGTAACAAACCACACTCCGTCCTCAACATGCTACAGGTGTTATTTTTTCTTTAAAGGGATCAATTTCGTAATACGAAGTTGGTACGTAGTGCTTTCACGATTAAATTTTTCAATGCGTTGACTGTATACCCGCTGGAATCAGAAAGGCGTGGTTCTTTGTCGAATTGTATTACAATTCTTAACAGTACGTTTCTATTGCCTTTGGGAAAATACATTAAGTTCCTTGAAAGGATTAATTTTGTTTATTAAGTGGTACGAATGACATGTTATTGCATTTGTTCCGGTGTAGATTCTCATTTGAATCGGACACTGTTTTAAACTTTGATTTAGCGTACATGGATGATGTTACCACTGCTCTGGTCCTTGGTGCCTCCATCTTCAAGGTGATATATCTGAAACGTTGGTAAACGTCTACCAGACTATACGGCGCTACAACCCAGAAGACAGAAATCTTCAGACTCACCACCGTGAAAACCTCAAGTCCTAAAAATAGAAAGCTTTTTTTACCCCAGATTCTACAGCTTAGTCGACGTTAATGTAGTGAAATTTATACAGTATGCATTGTTTTAGATTTTATAACACCCTGTTCCAGTAGACGACATCTGAATGTTTTATGTCTTATTAATGTTTTCATTAACATCATCATCATTATCATTCTTCATTAAAGTTTACTTGGACACAGTTTCCATGCTACGCACGAGATATCTCGCTTACAGACACTGTTTCTCTGGTCTACATTTATTTTATTACATCAGTATAGGACGTGACCCGCGATCTCCTAACACAGAGAACTAATTATTTGTGTGCATGAAAAAAAATAGAAATGATATGATTACTTGAAAAATTATACCAGATGAGAACTTCATTAAAGAGAAAATGTTGGCAAGAGTTTGTATAAATAATTTTCCCAGTGTGCTAGACGTATAAATGGAATTAAATACGAAAATAAATATTTGGTATGTATCACCGGACACTCTGTATAGAATTTCACCTGAAATTCAGAATTGTATGAGAACAACGAATAATAATATCTCCATGGAGCAGAGTCCTTTTTGAGAAACTACTTGCAAGCTCAGCTAGTTAAAAAATTCCCGCATTTTTTGAGACCTCAAGGTCCATTACCAAATTCACAAGAGACTTCCACTAAAATTACTACAATTTGTGCACTCTTATTTACGTAATATCCATTTTAATAGTATGCTCCTGCCTAGGCCTTGGCCGTCACAGTGGTCTCTTCCGTTTAGGCCTTCCAACCCAAATTTTTCACGCATTTGTCTTCTCCCCGTGCGCTCCACATGTCCGTCTGTCGCTACCTCTTTGACCTGATCTTCCTTCGGCGAAGAGTTGAAATTATGGGGCCCCTCCTCATGAAATTTCCTCCGTCCTCCAGGAATGATCATTATAACAATAATCTGAATGTTTGTTTGTAATGAGTATTCTTAGTGGTATACCCTGAAAGGAATAAATCATTGTAAATATTGTTAAAATCACCCTGAGAAGATTATGGGACCTGTCAGCTGATTCTAAAGGAAGAACTCCACATGCGACGCATCGCAGCCAAGTTTGTGCCAAGACTCCTGTCTGAGGACCAGAAGCAGAATCGACTTCTCGTTTGTCAGGAGCTCAAAGATCTTGCAAGAACCGACCCCAACTTCCTTTCTAAGCTTTCCTCTTCCCAAAGATGAAAATTCAGCTACAAGGAAGGAGATTTGAGACGATAGAAGAGATTCAGGCAGAATCGCAGATGGTGCTTGACAGGCTGACAAAGAAAGATTTCCAGGGATGCTTCCAGGCTTGGCAGCGGCGCTGGGATCGTTGTGTTCACTCCCAGGGGAACTACTTCGAGGGTGATGGATGAATTTAATACCTGAGATAAGTGCACGGGTTTTTATACGCGCAGTCTGGAAACCTTTCGATCGCACCTCGTATCCATATCCCTATAACAGAATCCTTCTTTATCGGCTAACTCAGCTAATCAAAAAAAATTCCCGCTTTTTATGTAACCCAAAATATCATTATGTCGTTTTATGTATATCTTCGTTTGGTGTTTTTCCTTAACGCTTACCACCAAAACTTTGTATGCATTTCTTGTCTTTCCGTGGGTGCTACATGTCCCGCCCATCTAACCCTTCCCTTCTCAAACTCCCTTAAAGTTCTTTAAGGTATTATACATTATCAACTTTTCTTTCGTTTAAAATGAAAATTGCACTTGTCTCAGCATGGATTTATTAAATAGAAATCTACTACGATAAATTTAATTACACCCATGCTTTAACAGTGTTACACTTAATGTTTCCTTAGAAGGGTAGAATGATTGCATTTGCTTTGATCTCAGTCAAGCTTTTATGAAGTTCGCCATTCTCTTTTATTGCATAAACTTAACAGTGTTTAATTTGTCTATAGAACATGTTACATGGCTGCAAAGCCTTTTATCAGACAGCTCTGCTCCAAAGAGGAATTTATACGACCCCTAGGTTTCCCTAACTTGTGCCATAGGCTTCATTGATACAGTCAGGTACATGTGGTGTAATACTACAACATAAGATGATGGATGGATGCAGATCATCCTAGTTTCCAAGGTCTTCTTCAGCTGTTGGGTTCGTGGTTTTGTCCATGGTAGGGGTTCCGCAGGGGCGTCCTCCGATGAACGGCTGGCTAAAATGAGTAACACGCCAACCTACAGTACCAATTTAAAGACAACTCTTCTAAACTGGTCAGCTGAGCCTTATTCATTTTCTCCATTCAGTCAAAGCTTGGGTACGTCTTTGAAATAACCGAACTTTATCTCTTACTAACAGACTTCGGAATACATAAAAAATGCATACTTATGAAACGGTCAGATGTTCAGAATTATTTATTCTCGTAATTAAGATTGGATTTTTGGAACTTTTAAGTTTAACTCCTTATACAAAACATCAGGCATCATGACATTCTGATTTACTTTTATTGTCCTTTAAGCATAAGATATATTGTTATTCAATCAGGACTACCAGTAGCCTTCACCTTCCGACTAAACCAATTATGGACTTAACATTTTCATCGTAACAACCGTCTTAAGGTGTAGTCCATCGGCTGGAGTTCAAACGCTGTAAGAACTATTTGGCACTTCTTAGATTTTGGCAGTAAAGCTGTTTTTTTAAAGATAAAATAATTGTGGCACGTTCATAGTTTATGAATATATATTTAAGTACCTTATTTTATTAATTTGTTCTAGGTTTTATATTTAGCTTAGTGCTGCCATTTTTAGGTTTCGCTGTTGGAAATCAATTAAATTAAGGACTTGTTATTGTTGTTACATTGCAATAGTATAAATTGCACACTATATTTAATTCTTGGCTTGGAAATATCCCTTTTTGTGTAACATCAGGGAATTCGAATGAAATTACTTTTTCAGACCTTTTCAAGATCTACGAATTGTATATAAAATTGTAAAATTTCTGTCGGTTGTTAAATAGTAACCGATTTGTGTATGTCCTTTTTTAAAGCGGTTTGCTCTTATTTAAAAAATAAATAAATGTATAATGAATTTAGTTCGACTTTACCATATGTTTTATTACGTAAAAAAACCACTTTAATTGGGTTGAATTGCCCACGAAACAACAACTCAAGATTATTATCACACCTCGTTCTAGTACACAATACAGTATCGTTAAATAATTCATAGGCCAGCCAGCATCTAGAGCAATACATGTGGGTGGTTGGATATGAATTTTCAATTACGTGCTTTGAAATATAGCGGGTTTTGTCAGCAAAAATCTAGCAATTAAAAATTCGTACGAACAATGTGCTAACGTTCAGATGGTGATAAGCGTTATCCTGTCCTAAACAGGACGTAATGGTGTGTGATACAAATACAGGCTCACATGTTTGTATGTCAGAGAAACAAATTACGCAACAGGAACACAATAGGTGTATAGGCAACCAACAAAATATGTCCGGAACACGGAGTACCTTTCAGGAATGGTGATTAATTATGAGGAAGCTTAAAGCTGTCATTGTTTTCGCTCTCCTGTTAAACCTTGGGTAACAAATGATACGGTATTAATAATAAGTAAAGACGTATGAAGTGTAACAGTGTGGATTCAGATAGGCATTACATACTCCTAGGCATACACTCCATGCCTTGCAGTTTGGCAGTAATTTATACTTAAGAGCGCCAGATTTATTTGGCAGAATATGAATGAAGTTGCCAAAGTATCTGAACATGTAGCTCTAGCCCTGGTATTGAAATCTTAACCTGTCGTCTTACGAAGCGTCGATTACAGTCTGTTCATCGACGTCTCTGACAGTCCGCCTCTTTGAATGCCTGTGGGTGTGACTTTCCGATCTGTCTATCAGTATATATCTTATTTCAGTAACTTTATTGTTATTGAATTTGATCCATAGCAAATTTAATCCAAACCACATTCTGTATTTGGTTTCTTACCTTCAAATTGAACGAACACCATGTCATTTAAGGCTAAAATCCGCCATTTTTACTTTCTATCACTAATAATAACATGGCAGAAATGCGAAATTGTGACGTGTGGTGGTAAACGAGTCATCAGAAACATATAAGATTTGTGGGATATAGACAAACATAGCTGCTTCTTGACACTGAATCTGCAAGGTAGATTTCCATTTCATCTTCATATATTTTACTTTGAAACATAGACTCAAAGTTTACTGTTCCTGGATTTCTGGTTTGCACATCTTCTGGTTTTCTTAAATAACAGAACGCTTCGGGAACTTGATCTGTTCATGTCCTCAGGTGAAAAAGTGTGGAGTATCTACTGAGTTCGTTCCGTCAGAAACTGGACTCTTGTCCAGCTGAGTAGGTGAGGATAAAACAAATCCAATTTTCGAAAAAGTTGTGTCGTTTTCAGGACTGCAGACAAAGAAAAGAGTTCGAAAATCCAGTGGTAATAGCTTTTGCATACAAATTCCACCGTCTGAACCCATTAGAATTTATTTAGAACTATGGAAAATCAGTAAAAATATAGTAAAATTTTAAATATAGTGTGTATCATCGTATACGTAAATTTAAATGTGGTCTAAAATACAAAAATATTAATTTACTCTAGCTATTGAAATCGATCCTTGGCAGCTGTGTCATTCAGCTGACGAAGAAATTACCCACTCTTTATATATTTCAGAGGCTCATTACAGTTTGTCAAAATAGGCCATCACTGGACCTTGTCTGAAGCCAGATGAATCGTGTATACCAGTGGTATTCAACCTTTTTTGTTCTCGTACCCCCAGATATAATTTCTCTTCAACTTTGTACCCCCAAAGTTGTTGGTGTATAATTCAAGTTATACGTAGTATATAATCTACATCTAAAATAAATTAAATAAATTACATTATATTAAATATATATTAAATTTCACGTACTCCCGGGGGTATTGCGCATGTGTTATGTCCTACCAATTTTATTTTTCCTGATTTGAGTATTTCAGTTACTTGTTTTATTGGTGAAAATTACAGTGTATAGAGCTCCTCACTTTGCTTTGTTCAAAATGTAGTGTGTAATAACGAAAATAACAAAACAAAATTTTCCTCTTCGCATTGAAGCAATATTTTATCGGGCACAAGGAGAGGACACACAAAAGCGAGATTTTACGTAACTTGCAAACATTACGTATAAAGAATTCTGAAATGATTATTTTGAATAGGACTTTGAATTGGAGAATAATACTGAATTCTTGTTTTAGACTTTTTCGGTTCTTCAGCCGAAAAGACAAAATTTAATTTATGGAAAGGTGTTTTCAACTTCCCAGACTTCTATTCTTTCCTCGTGAATGAAGTTTTCAAGGAAAATCGCCTACGGAATTTCAGAGGGACAGAGCGGTTTGAATGAAACATCCTTTCGTTGGGTTTTTTGGTAATACAGGAAGGGCGATTAATAAAATGGAACGAAACTGACTTCAGAGAGACATCACAGAACTTCCATTCTGAATGGGTTTATAATTATCTAATAAGTGTCTCTCACGTTAACCAGTACAGAATGAACAAAATTAATTAACTGGATCATCGCATGAAACTGAGTCTGTTCCAGAAGCTGCAAGTCGCTCAACTGTCAATAAATCTTCTGTCTTTTACAGAGCACTGAATTTTAATATCGTGTTCGTAACATATCCTGGGACAATTGGATATGGTCCACACATTGACATCTTTTTAATTTAGAATGATTATTCTACGCATGACTCAGATGTGTTCTCTACCATTCAGAATTTCCATTTAAAATGTTGTATGAAATTCTGATACCTCCTATGCCCTGTTCGTCTTAACCTCATTGATTTCATCGCTGTAGTATTATTTTGTGAAGAGTTTAAATTATTAAGAATATCATCATAGGATCATGAAGACTTCTCGAGGCCCTAAGATATTGTAAAGGAGAGCTAGATATAATAAACTATTTTAAAAGTTGTTAAATCTATTGTTGATAAACATAAACGAATTTATTTGAATAATTGTATTGGCACGAAATAATTTAACTGAAACAAAACAGGTTTTTTTTCATCGTATGTTTCATTTCTGTTGTTAAAGATTCAAAACACTGTCGACTTTATCTTACGTCGTCTTCTTCTTTTTGCCATGAGCAGAGTTTTGGGATTTACAGGGTTTCTCAAGTATGTTATGTGTACGATTGTTTAAAAAAATTCACAGACATGGACGCCCGTTACCTGTAGCTTGTCTTCGTGTAGAGGGAACAACTGGCAAACTCTCGACTTCGCTGCCCTTATAAAATTATGCACAGCTGTGTCAACATAACTTAACAGCTCATATCTGCCAAACAGCGCCTCGGGGAAACAATGACAAAAACAATTTATTTTGAAGAGTGAACCACAGGAAAATTATAAACCCTCTCAATTGGTTGTTGGTATTAATTTTTAAGTTATGTACTTTAGGTTATATGGTTTTGTAATATTATGAGTTGTTTTATTTTGAGTGTGGTGTGTTGTTTTGTTGTGGCTCATTGTTCTGTTGTGTCGTATTGTTTTTGTTGTCTTATGTTTTCTTTATCTTACTGTTTTGTTGTGTCTCATTGTTCTTTTGTGTCTTATTGTTTTGTACTGTCTCATTGTTTTGTTGTGTCTCCTTGTTCTGTTGTGTCTTATTGTTTTTGTTGTCTTATGTTTTCTTTATCTTACTGTTTTGTTGTGTCTCATTGTTCTGTTGTGTCTTATTGTTTTTGTTGTCTTATGTTTTCTTTATCTTACTGTTTTGTTGTGTCTCATTGTTCTGTTGTGTCTTATTGTTTTTGTTGTCTTATGTTTTCTTTGTCTTACTGTTTTGTTGTGTCTTATTGTTTTGTTGTGTCTTATTTTAGGACCACTGCCACCGGGTAAAAACCCATTTGCAGTCAAATAAATAATAATAATAAATACACAGAAAATTAAGGACGGGAATGTTCAGAACAGAGCTTCGAATTTCTTCGGAAGTGCACGCCGCCACACAAAAAGTGTAGATGCAAAAACGTTCTTATCGGAGAGAAATATTCAAGAAATTAATTTCTGAAAAGAGATTCAGGACTTTCTTAATCTGGCTATATTCAAAGTATCTACCAAATGGAGTGTCTTAGGAAAAATATATTATTATAAAAACTTTTTTATATATGGCAACCGCTGGAAAACTATTTCATCTCGAAAATTATGCACAGGTTTGTCAAAAACACACAAACAACGGCTAGTTGTAAAGTAGTTGCAAGAACAAACGCAAAAAAAAATATATATATCCTGGTGACTCCAACCCGGAAACTGTTTTCGTTTATTTTTCGAAGTTCGGCGCATCGGAGTCTGGAAACATGGCGCCCGTTGTCTGTGGTGTGAAATACGATTTCTGTCGTTGCAAAGAGTTTTCAATCCCGTCAACTGAATATAAGTTATCATCTCATCTTTAGAAAAAAAAACATATTTTGCATTCAAATCGAATTTCTACGGGCATTGTTAATAGCTAAATAAATTACAGAATTTCTGTCCTCGGTGTGTCATGAAATATGTCACGGGTGTCAGTCATAAGTATAGAGAAACTTAGTTAAATATTGTCCATTTTTTAGGTACATTTAATGCACAGTGGTCTGGACGAATCTGTGCCTTCGACGCCCGTTGCTATAAAAGGCAAAATTATCAGGAGGCGATTATAGTAGCAGATAAGGAACCAAATTCAGTCCACACTACAAACATCAGATCTCGGCTCCAATAGTTTATCTCTGTCTTAATTCCTTTGTTTGTAATTTCTTTAGGTAACATAGTATATGCATTTGTTTTCCTTCTACTCGCTAGTTAAAGACGTAGGCGAAATGCACGGCTTAGACCGGGTTGTTGTGATTTGGCTCTGTTGAGTGACAATGGTCAGGATTTCGAACATCGTCACAGACCTTTAGAAAACTATCAGTTGTCAAGCTTACTCTGATCACATGGACCAGTAGACAGATTTTTATGAAACTTGGTAGGAAGGACGATCTCCTAGAGGCCATCCCCTTGGGACATTTAAATTTCCTGACATAAGTGATACCAACATGACGACCAGAGAAGTGTTGATTTTTTAAACGGATCTTTGAAATATACCCAGCTTCTGTTTATTATTCGATAAAATGCACTCCGTAGCAAAGTCCGAGCAGATTTTATCTAATTTTTGTATTTGGTTTATAGCTTGTTTTGTCATGTTACATTTTAATCATATAGGTGGCTACCAATATATTGTCCGATCTTCAGCACAGAAGCGAATTTATAGAGGCGATATGTTCCTCCGAAACGTCGATAGCCACGGTACGTAAGGTGGAAAATCACAGTAGACTGTAGTGGAGACCTTCAGAGTATTTGCTCGTCTTTTGCTCCAAAGACTTAGGAAAGAACACGTGATTCAGTGATTGTAGCCGGGCGTCGTGGTGACGTCACACGTGTTGCCTCTCTGACGTTGTGGAATATCGCATGCACTGACGTTCCCGAATACTTAAGGCATCTGGAAGCAACCTGTTGCTGCCTTGCGTCCTTCTGGGGTTTCAAGCGGAACGTGTCCGTGATTTGTAAAGACGCTAAAATTGATTACGTAATCACTTCGTTAATTCCACAGGACGGGCAATTTGTATCCACAGTGAAGCTTTCCATTATAAATGAAAGAGAAGGTAGATTTTCAAGAAATGTAAATAAATTAAACTCTTACCAGGGTTTAGACCAATAAATGAGATTTCGTTGTAAGGAGAGTAAACTTGTTGGAGACATTTTCCTTCGTAATATTTGTTCTCTAATTGTATACGTTTAAACGAAATCAATTTTGCGTCTTTATTTCGGAGCAAGTCATCAGCATTCTACGTCCTGATCACAATTCACTCGTTGTGTGTCGTTGGATAGACGTGGTTTGGTACAAAACAGGGCCGTTATTCAATGACAGCTAATGAATTTCTTGAAATGTAGCAACAGCAACAAATCAGAGTTATATTCATAACAAAATAAAGACCATAAGGTTTATTTGATAACCACGTTCTACCATTTAGTTAAGAATCTTCTGTCTTCCAGGCTTACGTTTGAAATCTAAAGATTAGAATTTTAAAAACTTTAATTTTCCCTCCATTCTTGTGTGGGTGTGAAAATTGGTTTATCGTCCTAACAGGGTGTTTCAGAACAAAGTGATGGTAGTTTTTTTGCGTAACGAAATTCATTATAGGACAACGGGCGGAATTATATTACGAGATTTTTACCTTGCATCTTTACCTCAGATTTCAGTGGTATTTACATTAAATAGCATGAGATGAGCTCAACACGTAGCACGCATATCGGAAATTAAAAATGTATTTAAAACTTTCGTCCCGATGACTCGAAGGAAAGAGATCTCCATGAAGATCTGCGTATAGATGGGAAGATATACCGAATATAAATTTAGAAATTTGGCAGTTTGTGTCCAGCGGTGTTGACAGGATTCGGACTGTAATGGCGATTTTTTGTGAAGACGATAACAATTCTTTGGGCTCTGTAAAAGATGGTCATTTCTTACCAGCTGTATAGTTACAGATTTAGATTTGTCATGTGAGTAATATCTTGGGTTACCTGTCATTCTCGGTCCCCACTTTTGTTGTTGTCAAACGAATGCTCTTCGCGGGTTTACAAATGTAAACAGCAAAAGTTAATTTTAGAGTTTAATGTACATTTGTCCCATAAAGTACCTGGTCGGTATTTTTAAACGTGGCATGCAAGATTGTTGCTACGGTGGTTAGAACACTGGCCTTGTAATCCTGGGGTCCCGGGTTCGATTCCCGGCATTGCCCGAATTTATAACTTGTGTTGGGCAAGTCCGTGGTCTAGGCAACACGGAGTTTTCCTCCGGGGGCGTCCCCGGTTTCTCCGTGGCATCCCAACAATTACTCCATTCACACACACAGAAGAAGGCAATGGCAAACCACTTCTGGATCA
>NW_019060034.1:442944-456062 GCF_000696155.1 Zootermopsis nevadensis
TATGAGGTGCGATCGGAAAGTTTCAAGACTGTGTCAATAGAGTGCGAACCGGATGTAGTACGAGCTTCTGCCTTTAGGGGGTGCGGCCTACATTCATAGTGAATCAGTGTGCCAGCCGGCATCATCGAATTAGCATTTGTTTCTTAGTTACGGGCGTTTTGGTAGTGCATTACACCGACCCTCCTGCGCTTTCGGAATGGCGTGTGCATCAAATTTTGCCAAAGCCTCGCCAAAACGGCTACGGAAACCTCTGAAATGCTAAAGCAAGCATTTGGGGAGTTCGCAATGGGTCGTGCACAAACTTTTGTGTGGCATTAACGTTTTAAAAATGGCCGAATCTCTGTCGATGATGACGAGCGTTCTTGACGACCATCTTCGAGCACAACGCCCGAAAATGTTACGAAGATCGACGTCGTACCATCAACGACTTGTGCGACATTGTTGGGATAGGCTATGGGACCTGTCAGCTGATTCTAAAGGAAGAACTCCACATGCGACGCATCCTGTCTGAGGACCAGAAGCAGAATCGACTTCTCGTTTGTCAGGAGCTCAAAGATCTTGCAAGAACCGAACCCAACTTCCTTTCTAAGCTCCGTGTGACTTCTTCCTCTTCCCAAAGATGAAAATTCAGCTAAAGGGAAGGATATTTGAGTCTTCAAACTTTCCGATCGCACCTCGTAGTCTAAGAAACATTTGAAGTGAAACAGATGGGCCGTGAACTTCTCGCTGTTTTGTAGGGAATCTGAAAGTAATAGAATAATAGTCATTTGAAATATTTCGGCGTCTTAATTCGTGTGTCGTTGTAACATGGCGTGCGTATTTAGCGACATGAAGGTCAGTCCTTTGAACCCTAAAGAGTACATAACTCACAATTTTGTTTTGAATGTGTTAAAATTATGCAATGCAAATCCGTTACAGAAGAATATCTTGCGATATCAACAAGATTATAACCCATGACCCCACACGTCATTCTGCTCTAGTTCAACGTCAAATGACGTCAACTATACACCAGTGATTAACAGGAAACAATCCTGTGATTCAGTACAACATTTCACACGCTGTGTTACTGTAATTTGGTCCATCGCAAATCAATTGACTGCAGTCATATAACCATTAAGTTATGTACGCATTTGCAAATAAGGTTCACTTCGCTGTGACCTTATACATCAAAGTGTACTTAACGGAGAGTTAAATTAGAACACTGTAGTGTTCTTGTCTAAATGCCGAGTGGAACTGCACAGTGACTGTGTGACCTGTCACTGCCACATTTCATCATAATGTCTCGTGGTTTGTACACTAAATTCCCCATTTATTTGTCGCTTCACGAGGGACCAACATACAGAAATATGAATGTATCTTAAGTAAAATTAAGTCTATTTTATTGCAAAATTTTATCAGGTATCAGACACACGTAACACGTGCTTCTATGCATGGCCCTAAGGTTTGAAAAATTCTAGTGATTTATCCAAAACATATTTTCTGTTATATCTTCAGCCATGACTACATTTTCGCTGCATCTCCTGAGCTTTGTGGTTTGACTGAATGCATTTCCATCGTTGGCTGATTCTTCGGTTGTCCTGTACACGCTCCCAGAGCTGCTACTTAATTTCAAATCATGTTACGAGGTGCGATCGGAAAGTTTCAAGACTGTGTCAATAGAGAGCGAACCGGATGTAATACGAGCTTCTGCCGCTAGGGGGTGCGGCCTATATTCATAGTGAATCAGTGTGCCAGTCGTACCATCAACGACTTGTGCGACATTGTTGGGATAGGCTATGGGACCTGTCAGCTGATTCTAAAGGAAGAACTCCACATGCGACGCATCCTGTCTGAGGACCAGAAGCAGAATCGACTTCTCGTTTGTCAGGAGCTCAAAGATCTTGCAAGAACCGACCCCAACTTCCTTTCTAAGCTCCGTGTGACTTCTCCCTCTTCCCAAAGATGAAAATTCAGCGAAAGGGAAGGAGATTTGAGACGATAAAAGAGATTCAGGCAGAATCGCAGATGGTGCTTGACAGGCTGACAAAGAAAGATTTCCAGGGATGCTTCCAGGCTTGGCAGCGGCGCTGGGATCGTTGTGGTCACTCCCAGGGGAACTACTTCGAGGGTGATGGATGAATTGAATACCTGAGATAAGTGTACGGGTTTTTATACGAGTAGTCTGGAAACTTTCCGATCGCACCTCGTATAAACTACTGTGGCATTTGAACCGTGGTAAATGTAAGATACTTTGTTAGTTTAAAAACAAATGAAGAAATATGATTATCTTAAATTAATTCGGAATGGATAAGATAGATTAAAAAAAATTAAACGAAGTTTCCAAATGTGCTTTTTGAGATTTTCCACCCGATTACTGGTTTCGATGTTAATTTCTTGCTGATACAAATTTACTGTTAACAATCTAATCGACATTAAACATATTTCACAGTATAAAATAATAGGTCTATACATAGCCATATAGACAGGTTCCTACTTAACCCGAGGTCCGAGAAATGCTACAGCTGAAAGTTTAATTTCCTACTGTTTTATGTAGATTTTTTTTCAGAATCTTGTTACTGATGTCATTTTCGGTCAGAAATGTCGTGTCGACATGATCCCGATTCTCAACAGTCATGGCGCCGTGATAGAAATTACTGATAATCTGAACGGTCAAAACACTATTATGGACGCAGTTCCGCAGTGACTGCGCATCAACACTTGAGTCGACACGTGACTGAGTACCCGAATAAGTAGTTCCGTAGTCAACGGATTAGTCGTGGTGGTCCACTGCGGTCGCCTGACCTCACTCCCTCCAGACTCCCATGTTTGGTGTTGCATTAAAAAATGCTGTGTTAACGCAAATTTAACAGGGGAGAGGAATTATATCATCTGAATTTGATGACTGTCATGTTTAAATCATCTTTAATTTCAAATATACAATTTCTTAACTGAATTTAAATTCATATGAAATGTCTGATTGGAAATGAACCCAGGAGCGAGGTCCTCAAATGTGGAGGTAAGGTCGCCGGACAGTCTGTATATTTACGATTTGTTTTAATATTATACTCCAGTCTTTGCCTTGACCTGACAAGTGGTATCGTCCCTTGAGGGGGGTTTTTACCCCTGGACCACCAGTCCTTCGGCTAATGCTGTGTGTAGAGAAGCCGTGGAGCCTGTGGCTGTCATTATGCGGATTGCTCTGTTCCAGGTACTGGGCCGTCACGAACGTGGATTACATCCACACCCGGAACGGCACCCGGATCGGCGTTATGATTGTGGTGGTGTGGTCTGTGGCACTGGTTGTCTCTCTTGCACCACAGTTCGGCTGGAAAGACCCGGATTACCTAGACCGTATAAACCTTCAACAGCGCTGCCTCGTGAGTCAGGACGTGGCCTATCAGATATTCGCCACCTGCTCCACGTTCTACGTCCCTCTACTCGTGATCCTCGTGCTATACTGGAAGATATTCCAGACGGCAAGAAAGCGGATACACAGACGACGTCAGCAAAGAACGACGGTAGGTGGGAATGTCGCATCTGGTGGCGGGACCACTAACAAGTCTTCTAACAAGAACCCTCCACCACCGACAGCAAACGTATGCACTAGTAGGTTTATAACTAGAAAGAGATTCAAAAGAATCAAATCAAACAAGTCTTCTGCCGCAGAAGCGTTAGTATCTTCGTTAATACTTGTCGAAGGACATTCCACGGCATCTGTGGACGTTACCGGCGAGGAAGACGGTGACACAGTCGACCAGAGTCAGAAGAACTCTGATACAAGCGGAGCGTCTGGAGCCGAGGGCTGTAGTGATGCAGGAAACTTGAAGGACGCTCATAGTGTTACTAGCGTTGCTGTTGTGGACGGTGCTAAGGTAGTCACAACGGCTTTTACTATTTGTAAGAGTATAGACGAATCTAGCGGTGCAGTTAGTAGTGGGGACGGTGTCGGCCCCTTGACAGCCACTCCTAATAACGTTTCGCCTGAAAAGTCTTCTGCAGCGACGACGACCAACAACGGATCTGCGAGTCATCAGAGCCACGTCAGTGACGTAAGTCGCGCTGAGATTCTGCAGAGGGAGTCTTCGAACGTGACCGCTGGGGGTGGGAACGCGAAGGAGAAACTGTTGATGACGAACAATCAGAGACGTGACAAGAAGGAAAGTCTTGAGGCGAAGAGGGAGAGGAAGGCTGCCAAAACTTTGGCTATCATTACAGGAGCCTTCGTCGTGTGTTGGTTACCGTTCTTTATAATGGCTCTCCTAATGCCTCTGTGTGACGCTTGTTATATCAATGACTACATGCAGAGTTTCTTCTTGTGGTTAGGATATTTCAACTCCACGTTAAATCCTGTGATTTACACAATTTTCAGTCCTGAATTTCGTCAGGCTTTTAAACGAATTCTTTGTGGGAGTGGCAGAAGATCGGCATCAAGAATCTTCAGACTGGGAAAACTTAGGTAGAAACTAGAAATCCCTTGAAAATAACAAAAATTTTTAAGGCCTACTGACGATTATTTACACGTTATAAATATTAAAGTATGGAAGTTGCTGTGTGGAACAATTTTTTTTTTGTTTATTTTGGAGCAAGTGGGCAATGACAACGAAGCCTGATATCTCATGTTAATATGTATAAATTAAAGTTTGTTGTCAAGACTTTGTATTTCCCAGATAGTTGATAGCTGTTATTTTAAATATACCGAAGTAAATGTTACATTAGATTTAATAGACAGAAGAGAATTAAACTACCACGTCTTTCTTAGTAGTCGCGTATACATATGGGAATCGTTGGGTTACGCTCCAATGTTCATAGGTTGCCATTTCGTATTTAAAGTTGGATAGTAAATTTTAAACAAGTAGTAATTAGTAAAAAAATCGATATGTTTATTGTCGCGCAGTTATAAATTGTAGGCTAAGAGATTAATTTATAAACGTACTTGTGAAACATAATTAATTATTAATATTCTAATGGTCTGTTGTAAAGACTATTCCTAATTTCGGTGAAACGGGCAACAACTCTTAAAATGTAAATAATACGAAAGGGCTGTACCCGAAATGTCGCTGTTACAGGCTACATGAATCTACAAGGTGCTTCGATGTTGTTTATTACGTATATCTCGTGTTTGTGGACAGAAAGTAGGGTAAAATATAACGTGTAGATTAGGTTAACGCTGTGATAACTTTAGTTACCGCAACTTCCCATGATCCTTGTAGTTAGACGAGCTAAGAATTTCTGGTACAGCCTTTGTTTTTATAATCTGTGACGTATGTAAATTAGCGATAAATCAGATTCGTAGCTTCATTTTATTTGTAACCAAAGTTTATCTTATGTCAGGAGCCTTTAGTCTCAAGGGAATTCGTGTTTACTGAGCTGTATTAGGGTCTACTTTGAAGAGCTTTTCATTCTTAACGTTGCTACTCTGATAGCCTTTTTGTATAGGAAATGAATTGTGACATATTAATTGTTCTCCGGTGCTATGTACGTTATAATGTTTTGCATACATGAATTGTTTATTGCTGGCAGTACGTGTACTTCCAACATATAATACTATAATAATAATAATAATAATAAATCTTTGTATAATTATATTAATAATCCTTGGCTTATGTGCATGTATATACGTAATGCATTCTTTGGGAATGTTATCAAAAGAATTTAATCAAACACCGCACCCAGGTTACTTTTTTTTTCCATAATTCGTACAAAATATATTGGCCTACGCAAAGTTAATCGCCAGATTCCTGTATTTTATAAATTAAACAAGTATTAATATAATCTACCATCACAGTTGCAATATTGAGACACGTATAATGCGTCAACATCTTTGCTTTCCGGTAAATACTTGTGCTCATATTTCGTGTTGACATCATATCTTCTCATAAAATTATTTTAATGACTGTACAAAACGTTAAATGAGAGTAATTTAGTACGAAGGTAAAAAAAATGTGGGACTTTTATGTGATCTCTGAAATCATTTCTATACGTTCTACGTTGAAATAGATCACGTAAACGCAACCATATCAGTATACAGTGTTTATAACGGCATAGCCCTCTGTTGTTAACTCTGTAATAGAGACGGTTCATATTATAATATTACTCTGCACAATTGTACTTTTAATGTACGTGGGCATTCATTACTGAAGGTGGCAACTGGCATCTGGAAGCTAATAATATCTACAAATGTCAAACCAAATAATTTCCGCGGTGATGAGAGTTCACGTATTTTAGGTGCAATTGAACGCGGGATATATATAGCATGCACGTAAATAAACTGCGTTCATAGATGTAATTTCTGCAATCAATCGTTTATAATTACGTGTTTACATATTTTCGAAGTCCACATCGTTTTATAATCTTTATTAAAAAAAATACTTAATCCTGTGCGTCTGTTAGATGATAACAAACCACGGTTTTATATTAACAGCAACTTCCAACAGAGAATTATTTATAAGTAATTTAATGCTTATTGTAATTAATATTTTCAACATTTTTAAAGAAAGTAATTAATCCTGAATTATTCAACTTTAATGAATTAATAATACTTTATTTTAAAAGGAAAATTTTACGAAAAGCACACGCCCACTAAATTCTAACACATTGAACAGAAATAATTTGACCATTAATATTTCCTTCAATATTTATATTTGATATTCCAATGTGAAACGTATTTTTTAAAACTGAGTCATCATAAAAGCAGTTTAGATGCGTTTGTATGTTCGTTTGACCCTAGATGTTGAAGCATGAAAGGTTAACTCTGAACGTCAGTTTCGTCTACATTTTACTGTTACTGACGGCAATATAAATGTTACTCTCGACTCAGTCATTTACGTCTGCAGCAAGCCAGGACGCACTGCGACGCCTTGTAGCCAAAGCCGTGGCTACACGAACGGGAAATGACAAATTCTTACGATGTTAAAATATTGCGTATCATAAAAAATGAATTTGTGAAATATCGTGATACAAAAATATCAACAAATTCTTAAACAAATATTAAGAACATAATCACTTAATCTGGGCGGGTTTATGATAATTGAAGTTGAGATTTAATATCGGAAGAAAAGAGAAAATTTGTCAAAAGTGTTTCAGTTCTTGGTATTTAACAGAACGTGGAGTTGAAATAATCCAAAAAAAAAACCTCTATTCTGTTTTTCAAGTGGTTTCAAGTGACAAGGAACAACATGGTGTAGTTTGAGAGATTCAAGTGACGTTATTTTATTTTAATAACTTTTAAATCGTATCATACATCAGTAAGCGTAATAAAGCAGTCTCCAACGTGCTTTATCAATTCAAGAATTTCTGTGTAATTTAATAATTAAATATGCAGTGAAAGTTGTGAAGAAAAATGTACCCTCTACTCGTGTATTAATTATGCAAAGCAAATTGTGTAATGAGTATGTCTAGAAGAAGACTTTGCAATCAAGGAAGTGTTTATTAATGTAAAATACTAAAGTTTTTGTGTTTGTGAAAATCCATGCCCAGATGGATCAAATGAGTACTTTTAGTCTGTATATCATGCCGTTGTGCGTGTTTCATAATATTATCGCAGTTATATTCTGCTACATCTGTGTTATTTCATGAATGCAAATTTTTGCCAACAACGTTGTTGTTACGTATCCATATACAAGTGTAAATACAATAAAATAACAACAATATGAAACTGCTGTTTGGTGTTCTGAGGATATCCGTGATTTTGGTTTTGGTTCGAAGTTTTCGCATTGTCATCTTAGATCTAAGAACTTGGGTTTTTGTCGATTTGTGGTTTTGTGTATTACTACGCCGTGTAGACTCGTAAGTTGCAACCGGTGTTTTGGAGAATCAAGTTGCTTAAGTTATGGAGTTGATCCATTATTTATCACTTACAAGACTACACAAACGAGAATACCACAAAAGACATTTTCACATCTGTGGAAACCTCAGGTCTCTGTGAATTTTTCCACTAAAAATTGAACTTCCGCGTGTGTCACGTCGCGTCCTCTACCTGCCATGTCTTCAACTTCATTCGCCGTAAGGGGCCATTCTTACGCAAACACTTCCGGGTGTTAAACATCTTCCTTACATAAGATTTCAGTCTTTAACGACAGCTGAATACAAGAAAGTGTTCTCGGCGATCGGCCAGTCATCGAGTTATAATAAGCGTTATTGATATTATGTCTTTCTCCATCATCCCCCTGATAACGGAGAAAGAAACTGTCTCCGAAACATTAGATTAAAGTCGTATTTACATGGCTGATTGCCCTAGAAGCCTTTATAGCATATTTTTCACTAATAAACATATGTGGTTAGTTGAGTACCTAAATTGCATGGACTATACTATTTTATTTATTTAGTGTTCTGTCTGACGACAGGTCCATATGAACAGGATCCTTCCATCCTTTTCTCGGACTGGGACCTGTTCATATACGTTCTTGGCAGATGATCCAGAAGTGGTTTGCCATTGCCTTCGTCTGTGTGTGAATGGAGTAATTGTTGCCACGGAGAAACCGGGGAAGCCCCCAGAGGAAAACTCCGTGTTGCCTAGTATAATTTCTAAACGTCAGCACGGACGAATAGAGTGTTGGCAGTCCAGGATCTGAAAACAAAGCGTGTCGTAACGTCGCCCCACAGAACCGTCTAACCTCAGGTCTCCCGGTTTATTCTCGACATTCACAATTTCGAACTGTGACGGCCTTCAAATGCCTTTGTGTTATTACACACAGCGACCCGGTCGGACACTGACCCAGGAGCTTCATTGGCGTCTGTGGGGCAAATTGTATTGTCTGCATTTTAAGAACGTAAATACGTTTTTTCCAACCAAAAATATGTTTGTGCTCACTGTCTCCAGAAGATACTTTCCCAGCACATTGTTCTGCCGCGAGGCGTCCCACCGACAAATGTCTTTTGCAACGTCGGAGTCTACTTCGATTTTAATTTTCCAGGAAGACGGAAAGCGTGAGGAGGAAATGAGCGGTGGTCACGTGACGCCACCTGACGTCAGCCGGGTCTCCGGCAAAATAGCGTCCTCTATACAAGAACTCATGCGTAAAACGAGGTCCTGCGTCTACCTCTTTCCTTTGTCTCCCCTCGGTAAGTCCTCAGAGAATGTGATAACGCTCAGATATCTAGAAACGAGAGTAACAGATCAGAATCGTATTTCACGAAGAATATAAAAGCAGATTAATTTTTTAAGAAGCTTGGTGTTGTTCAGCAGTTCAGAATCGATTTATTTCCCCTCCTCTATATTAAAAAATGATGTATTCTAATTTTACATGTTGTTTTGTATAATTGTATGAGCCGGGATAGCTCAGTCAGTATAGTGACTAGCTACGGGCTGGACGGCCGGGGTTCGATCCACGACGGGGGCAGAGGATTTTCCCTCTAGCCTCTGCGTCCAGACCGGCTCTGGGGCCCACCCAGACTCCTTTACAATGGGTACCGGGGTCCTTTCCCGGGGGTAATGCCGGCCGGGGCGTGAGGCTGACCACTCACCCCCATCTAGTGCCGAGGTCAAGGAAGAGAGGAGCTATACCTCCTCTCCCCCCAAGCGCCTACATGGCGTATAGTGGGATAAACTTTACTTTACTTTACTTTGTATAATTGTGAAATTTTCTCTAGCATCCAAATTCAAAAGGGGGCAGAAAGATGGTTTTTGGTAATAAAGTGTAAATATTTTTATCTAATAACATGTAAACAACAGAAGCATAAATATAATTTCGTGATGAAGAGCTTCTTAATTATGCTCTTTGCAAAACATTATTAGGACCATCAAATCAAGAAGAATGGTATGGACGAGACACGTTAGAATGCATGAGACATGCTAAATTCATCCCGATGTTTCGTAAAGCAAACCGAAACACTATGGAGTCATAGGAAAAGAATACAGCACAAATTTAAAATGTATCTTTGACCAAATATTTCTTAGAGTGTGGACGTGTTTCGACCAACCCAAAATCGCGTCCAGAGGCGGGATCTTATGCATTAGCGTAGGGGACCACGTGACACGAACCAATGTTCCTGAGCGTCATTGATCGACATTTTCCTTGCTGCGTTGTTATAGCTACGCAGGAAGATCGGAGGTTTCTGAGAGGCTGGACTCAATTGTACGGAGATTTTGCGAATTCTATGGGTCATTTTCAAACGGGCCCGTCCTGTTCAGGATCACTGATAACCTTTCGTGTCACGTCAGGTTTTAGACGCGTTCCCAGCTGAAATTTATAAAAGTTCGCCTCTTGGTTTCGTTATGTCTTTATGCCTGTCTGTCCGTCCATTCACATCGAACAAATGGAGAACATCTGAACGGACTTTTTACCAAATTTGGTATTTGGTAGTTTTATTTATATTTGTCGGTATAATTGTTTTTTATTATAAATATTATATCAATGTGACGGACACGTTTATGATCGTTGAAGTACCTCGGTGCGGATTATGAAAAGGTTAGCTCCATTCGTATTATATCAGTACTGTTACCTTACGTTTATTTTAAAGTGAGCTTAAAGTCGAGTGTCATTACTGAGTTCAGGTCCTCAGCGGCTTGTTCTCAGTTTAAGTAAACCAGTTTCGCGCCACCAACTCTGTAGCTACATTAAGTCAAGCAGGGTAGCACAACGGTAGTGGAACCAGCTAATATTTAAGAAACAGGAAGGCCTAATATCTTCCTACTCCTTTCGTTTATTTCTTCAGTTTCTTTAGACTATCGTTGGGACGACAACTTTACCATCTTTTCACTTTATCAGTTGATTCAGTTTCGAAAATAATTTACCCCCTGTTTTATGATGTGTTATTGTTTTAATTGTATGGTTATACTTCATTTTATGAAATTTAAACATGGTGATGAACTATAATAAATCGGCGAGAGCGCTACAAAGGACCAGATTTGTTACGCAGCAGCCCTGAGGATGGCAGCAGAGATAGCTCTCGAAACGTTGACAAAAGATACGGTTTATTCACCATTCAACCACCTGACGCGGCTCGTAACCCGAGAGTTTTTTATCAACTTTAGTCGCCGAGAAGGTTTCACTTTATATATAGTGTAATTAATACGGTTTTTAAATGACGTAGTCCTGGGGAGTGTGAAGGCATTGTCTCGACATATCCCTAGAAGGGCTCAGTAAACCCACTAAATTCCTTAAAAAGTCTTGTCGACAGTGTCTTGAAAGAATCCACTAGAGCCTAAACCAATTAACACGCGAATATAACAGCTTTTATACAGGGTGAGTCGAAAGTATGTTTGGAAAATTTAAGGTTATGTTCCAGAACGCAGGATAATACAAAAAATTTCTGTGAACACGGGGTCTAAAATGCTTTCTTTCCTAGATATTATAACTGAACGGAGAACACACGTTCCTGTTACAAAGTGTTTATTACGATGTGTCTAATTCTCGATTTTGAAACAGGTGTTTAAAATTCGATCTCTCCACCTGTACACATGCCCGAGCACCTTGAACAGTGGACTCACGAACACACCATAGCTCGTGTCGTGTGTTAACGGGCGTTGCATACACTGGACCTGGACGCCGCCTTGGACCTGTGGGGTCACTTGAAGTCGCTGGTGTATTCAACGCCATTTAACACTCTGGAGGAGCTTTGGCGACGTGTATGGGTTCCGACCCCATGTTCATAGAAACCTCTCTATTTTTTTTGTTCCCAGAACATACACTTAAATTTTCCAAACATACTTTTGACTCACTCTGTATACGTGAACACGGTGACAAACATTAGGGTTCCATAAAAGTTTGGGAGCTTTTAATCTGCTGAGCGACTAGCAGCGTATCATGGAATACTATGCTGCATTGAGGTTTTTATTGTTATTGTTATTTAATGTAAACTTTGTATTTGACTCCTTCTTCTATAAATGAGAATGTGAATGAGACACACGCTTGTTAAGGAAAGCAGATGACAGAAGAAAGGAGTGTGAGAGAAGTTTGAATAATTAATAATGGTAGCCGTATTCCTTCCTCTTCGAGATTTCAATTACAGAAGCTTCGCTGAGATCTGGCTTACACAATCAAATTAGAACGTACACTTCTGTAGACGTACAGAAAGTCTTGTTTTACAATATTTAACCAAATAGCCCATTCTTTGACGTCAACTCTATTTGAGTACACACTGAGACATGAGGTTGTCCCATTGGGACGGCAACTAATTTTAGGCTGGTACAATGAGCTGTTGAATTTCAAAAAACTAAAATATTTTTTTTACTTCACAATCCACGTATAATATGAGTACTTATGTGATTACATAACCCTTTTGGATCTATAAACGAGATACTTAATTTAGAAACAGTGGCGTTGTATGCTAGGAATATCTTTATTGTTCAAAAATTGTCGGTGGAAAAACCTTGTTACGTTTCTTGCTGTAAATCTCAATTGTTAATTACTGCTTGCTATGGTAATATGAAAACAAAGCAAAGCATTCCAGTCTTCATCTGTCACTTAAAGTTTTCAGACTGCAGTAAACCTTTGTCCAAAGCAAAGGACATCTTCCTCGAAAACGGAGCGTTCGGTGAATCCGCGTTGAGCGAAGTCAGTATTGCATTCGATTAATGGGGATACGGGAACAAAACTGTGTAATATGAAAGTAAATAAATAATTAAATCATAAATACACTGAAATGATATTTATTTACGAATAAACTTCGTAATATAATATATCATCATTGAAAAACTAAGCATTAAATTACAATATCAGCTTAAAATTTGACCTCAAAATATCCGCGGAATGTCAGACCAAGTGCCACTGCGCTCATAACACCGCGCAGTTAACCTATAATCTTTATTTTATCACAGAGTGTCGTGACCTTACATCTTTTCTTCAATATCACTCGTACATTTAGGTTTTGATTACATAACGCCGTTCAAGGACAATATTATACGGGACTAAAATTCGACACATGTTAACGGGGACTGAGACCCCGAGTCACAGGCGATTTATGAGCCGTAGAGGGGGTGAGAGACGCGGCAGGAAGGTTGAGCTGAATATTTACTCTTTATACGAGGTGCGAACGGAAGGTTTCCAGACTGCGCGTATAAAAACCCGTACACTTATCTCAGGTATTAAATTCATCCATCACCCTCGAAGTAGTTCCCCTGGGAGTGAACACAACAATCCCAGCGCCGCTGCCAAGCCTGGAAGCATCCCTGGAAATCTTTCTTTGTCAGCCTGTCAAGC
>NW_019060034.1:462550-473050 GCF_000696155.1 Zootermopsis nevadensis
AGCGCAACAACCCAGAAGACAGAAATCTTCATACTCATCGCCCTGATGATGGAGGCAGTATGACCTCTGAAACGTTGGTTAACATCGACCAGACTACACAGCGCAATAACCCAGAAGACAGAAATCTTCATTAATCTTCTCATTACTTAATATTTGCATTCTCCACTGTTTCTTACTTACTTCAGCTATTCTGATCGGCACTTTCTTCAAACAGCCTCCATCCACGATCTACATTCGACCACCTTGGTGCTGTGGGGTCTGGTTTCGTTTTCATGATGTTCCCTTTTGGAGCATAGTCCCGGAAACCTGCCACAATCACTGAGGGTTTCCTCAGTCCTTCCTCTCATAGTCTAGGGTATTAATTAGCCTGTATTAAGACATCTCACGACGGCTTCGTAATAAACCATTACAAATTCATAGGTCACAGGCCTTGTACCAAGACCACTTCACATCGTACGGAGTTGTAAAACGTCGTAGATCTACGAGAAAACAGTAAAATTGTGTTTTTGTAAAATCATATTTTAATTCTTTAAAGCCTAGTGGTATATGTCTGTCCTATTTGCTTAACAATCTGTAACTCTGCAACATTATAAACGAGCTTTGGCTTCAAAGTTTAAAGAATTTTTATTGTATGGATTTTCACTGTGTACGTCGTGCTCGGGCATGTGTGGAGAATCGAGGGGCAACCTTTTAGCATCTGTTATAAAGAAACATCCCCGTCCTTATACTTGGAAATAAAGGCATACATTTATTTTCGTCTATTATTTTGAAAAAGAAGCATTTGCGACCACATGTTCATAGGAATATTTTTTCTTATTTTTGATCCACGAACACGCACACAAAGTTTGTAAACATACTTTTGACTCATCCTGTATAGACCTACGTATGACGAGACTCCTGTTAAGCAGCTAATTTCAAAGACAAAATATTTATGAAGTAAAAGTTCCTTATGTTTCTACAAACACTGTAGTTTCTAAACTCAAAAAGTGTGTGTTCTTATTATCCTCTCTAAGCAAAGTAAATTTACAGCAAAATGTGAAATGTGAGTCGCTCGCAGATGGTCGTGATATCGAATCTTGGTCGAGTTGATTTTCTTGTAATAAAAAAAATTCTCGTACCATCGGCCGTGTAAGATTATTAAAATGTTCGGACGTTATGGGAACTCTCTCTTTTCTCATCCACAAGGCTACTTATACCTTGTTTCTAAGCGACCCACATATATTACTGTTTTAGTCAGTCGCCATGCTGTTTCAGCCTACATTACACAAAGGTTGAATGTACCAACGTTGCGTATTTTTCGAAACTCTATTATCGTGTATCATTCAATATATTGACACTAATATCACTGCTCGTCATGTTGGTAACACCGATAACAGGGCATGAAACCGTACGATTGCATGGCAGCCTTTAATGGTACATGGTCGACACCAAATTTCATCAAGAATCGTCCAACTGTTCTGGATCTAAATCATGCGGACATGCTAACATTTATGTTTTTCCGTTGCAACTACTTTAATCGATGTCGAATCTAAAACTCACTGCAAAACCTTGAAATGTAGGTTTTTAAGCAAATTATGAATTAATGTGCAGATATAATGAGACATGAATGACTTTTAGTGCAGTCAGATCGTTTTTATTCGAGACCCCAGGTGTCTCCTTCGGGGATATTTGTGGCTTTCAAGACCATATCGGTAGTGCGCCACGAAGAAGCCTTCGATAAATTTCTCCTCATTCTCTTCCAAATCAACAGGCATGACAGTCTTACCATGTCATCTCCAGTTGATACAGCGTCGTTAAGTAATATAGGAAAATACTTTAGATTACACTCGAATTTCATGACCTGGTGGCAATTAGGAGTGAAATTTGAAAACCTGACGAAAAGAGACCACTAATAAGGACTAAGCGTAGGTGTGAAGATAATATTAAAACTGATCTTAAATATAAGGAATGTGATTTTGTGGAGAAACATGGAGACAAGTAGTGGGCTTTTGTGAACACGGTAATGACACTTATTTTGCCATAAGAGACTGGAGATATTCTGACCGAATGAACCACTGTCAGCTGTTACAGAAGGGGTCTTCTCCATGTTGTACTTTGCACCTGCTGTTGAGTAGCCTTCCCTGTTTCCGTTTACAAGGCTTGAAATCTCGTACATCACGGAGAGTCAACGAGAGGCAGAGAGAGGACTGATAGAGAGAGGGTACGTCGGAAGGGGGGGAGGAGAATCTCGCTCTAAACCTCTAAACAGGAGGTTTGTTTCGTTGCTGTGAGCTTAACTAAGGATTGCCTCTGCGTGCAAGCGAGATTAAACGCGCTTTTGGTCCGGTCATCAGCAGTTGAAAAGGTCACAAAATGCTCGCTACGTAGCATTTCAAATTACTCTTCTAAGCTTCATGCAGTCCTACTACTTAGATTAATTGCCGAGGATAAGACACGTTAAGCATGACGTATTATAGACGATAAGTGCGCACTAATGAGATGACTTTAAGGAAACGTAGAACTAATTTTGCAAAAGCCACTCTGTGCTTTGTTACAAATCGTACTCAGTAATTTAATTATGTGAACATATTACTATTTTAAGCTTCTTTCAGTGAGCACTGTTACTCAAACTGTGTTCCGCGGAGCCATGGGGATCCGCAAAGTCTTGTCAAGTTTTGAGTGAGAAAATAATGTCTAATGGCGGACTAGTTCATTTTACAAAGTCTTTCTTATCACAAGAACACATTTAACTTTGTCCGTTGTTCCATTACTATTTTAAATTACACTGTGCCGATTTATTATTATTATTTGTAGTGTTCTGTCTGACAACAGGTCCATACGAACAGGATCCTTCCATCCTTTTCTCGGACTGGGACCTGTTCATATACGTTCTTGGCAGATGATCCAGAAGTGGTTTGCCATTGCCTTCTTCTGTGTGTGAGTGGAGTAATTGTTGGGATGCCACGGAGGGAAACTCCGTGTTGCCTAGAGTATGTATTGTTGTTTGCATTTTCAGCACAACAATGTGTGCTGGTAAGTCTGTCAACTTTTAGAATACTAGAGCAACACGCTCCTTTCGGAGCGCTTTCCTCAGAGTCCTTGTCGTTCATTCTCGATAATTTCGCGTTTTTCGTCAATCTGTTTCTGTTGATATTTGATACTCCGTTTTTTTATGTTCTTGTTGAATAAGTTTTTCTACGTGTGTCGTTAATATGGTCTCGTTTTTCAATGTAAGTCTTCTTTCACTTTTCTTCATTTCTTAAATAGTTCTGATGTTTTAGTTCTTTACGTCGCTGTTCGGAGGCCAAATGTCAGTCAAATCTTCATTTTCAAGAACGCGATGTGCTGCTTTTGGAGCAGTGATAATGCGACTGTCTTGGTAGTTGGTGATCTCGTCGTTGTAAAGCGTTATTTGTTTTATGACGTCATTGTTTGGCGACGACGAACAATCACAAATTTTATATTAAGAAGAAGAAGAAGATAAGAAAGGAGATAAGAGGTGGTACTTTGTTGTTAACAATTGAAGTTGCTGCTGAATGTCATTTCTAATAAAGTTTGCCAGTCCATGTTGTTTTCATAGAAAAAAAGACTGGTATCTCTTTGGTGTTGACTGTTTGTCATTCTTACTGACTTGCAATGAAAGTGTCATCGCGTATTGTAGCCAACCTTACCTGCATTTCTGCAGATGTTAAAAACATTAATTTGGGAAAATATCCGCTTACGAAATAATGACAGTGGTAACAGAAATAATTAAGGTGGTCTGGAACAACAGAGTTAGGTAATACTCAATTAGCTATGTGAGATGAATAGATAATAGACTAAGATAATAACCGGCCGCCAGAGGATTACTGCACAGGGTGACTGTGGTTGAATTAACTCAGTTGTGTCAGTGAGCTGTAACTGATCTGCGGGGTGTCGGCGGCCATGTTTGTAGTAACTACAGGAGTTAGAGTGACCGAAGTGACTAAGACAACCAATAAAATATGTTAACTCAGTGACTGAAGACGTTCACTTTAAATATATCAAAAATATTGAACTTATATTTTCCAGACACAATGGTCTATCGGTCTTCTTAAATTACAGACCACTCGCATTTAATTATGCGTAATTAATTAAAGTTCGTTTTATTCAGTTATGCGTTAAGATTCCAAAATACAAACTTGGATTTTGGATTTCCTTTACGTTTTTCAGCATAAATTGTAAATGTTGGCAGTGACATATGAGTTAACAGTAGAAATGGGCAAACCGATGTTTGCATCTCGTGAACTTTCTAGGTCACAGAAATTGTGAGCTCTCTGCTTTGGATTGGTAATTCTGAACGAGCAATATTTGTAGTGACTTGAATAACTAATTTTCTCATTGGTCAGTCTCTGGGTCCCAGGACAAAATCGTATTCTGTAAAGTGAGACATATGAGAACTATCGAAGTTTGTGGACGGATCGGACAGACTGCCATTTGCTTAAAAATAATGACGTTCTCGAGGAGACGGAACAGCAATAATTCATTCAGGTTGCAAGATGCAGTTGCAGTTTTCTTTAACAATACTGTACAAAGGCTTGTGTCAATCTCAAATAAGAGCGAAAGACCGCGGGTCTGAAGAACACACATAGATATAGCAAATGACGAATTAATATTCAAATTAGATTAAATTAAACAAAATTAACCAGAATGCAAAAATAATTTAGTCCCTAATGATCGACGGCAGGATAAGTCTTGTATTTCCTTCAACCTTTATAATGGACCGCTGGCTCGAAACCAGAATATTAAATAAAAATGAAAGCATAAACTAAGAGCAGCTAGAGGAAAGGGAAACAGATGGAGCTACAAATATTTCAAGTATAAAAGAAAATTAAAAAATAAATTTAAATACGATAGATATCCCCAATTCGAATTTTGTATTTAGAACTAAAATTAAAATTGTATTTATGCCTTAGACGTGTTACTTTAAAGGTAAAGTTTATGCGTTTTTGAATTATGATGATATGGGGCGTTCTCGAACTAACCGTCATCAATGATAGAAGAGAAAATTGTGAATCATCAAACAAAGCGAGCTGTCATAAATATCATCATAACTTACGAAGAAGTATCTTCGTGAGTGCCTGGTGACTTGAAAGTTAAACTTTTAGATTCTACAGTTTCGTGAAGAACCGAGAATTTAATACGGAATGTTACTTCATTAACCTCTGTGACGTTTTCCTTTCTCTCAACCTATTCCCAAGCTTCGTTATTTTCCCGTCAGAGTGTGCCCTGGCCTTCTGTTGTTTTCTTACGTCGTACATGGTCTAGCCCGAGTCAGTCTCCGTCCGATGGTCGGATGTTCCACGTCGCTTTCATTAAATTTCGGCCCAAATTGGGGTTTGCCTTTCTGGATATAAAACTGTGGGGCAGAGATCCCAGTTGAAACAACAAAAACAAGCACCCCTTTGTGAAACAATATCGGAATGTGAACTCGCCCAAACCCACGGCGCACCCACAAACGAGAGGCCAGGAAGAATCTTACGGAGAAGCAGAGCGTAACAGCGTAAACTCTGCACGTCTGTACGCGAGTAGCCGCAGGACATTCATTCCTACGGAGCGTCGTCTGCGAGAAACAGGTCTTACGCAGCCCATTATGACAAAAACTGGTACACCACGAAGTCGCAGGAGCACCGATGTGAAAATTGTTCTGAGTGCCGTAGAATGAGCCCCTGGTACTGTAAGCTATTCCCACTAAGATGAGAGCCGGTCAAAACAAATTCCTTCTCCTCCCACTCCTTTTGAAACACGTGGTAGCAATGTTACTGTCTGTCCTGCAAACATCTGCTGCTATCATTGTGGTACTTTATCTATTACTGCAATGCTCTCTGTCTACTACGTTAAAATATAATGTAGCTTTATATTATACACACCAGGCCTCGCGAACAAATAAACTATTACTTTATAACTGTGACTTCACAAAAATTACTGTTACAAGTCACAGAACTCATGTTTTCGTCATGGGTAGTCCGTCAACTGGCTGTTCAACGCGCTGTTCCAGTAGATATACATCCACCCCATATCGTTTGTACAGAAAGAACTTCAGCAGTATGTATAACTGTAACATTTAACACTTTATGTAATAAATTCTTTCCAAAATGAAGCTCCAAACCGTTATGGCTGCAAAGAATAGTATAATTGTTATTGCATTCTTTTTTAAAAAAGAAAGATCAGAAATATGAAACGGCACCGGATGAGGGACAAGGTTAGGTAGCGGTAAGAGACCTTCACCTAATGTGACTTTATTTACATCGTCTCTCGTCTTACTTGGAACGTAGTATAATAGAACCAGGCGGTTGGCTCGTCACCAGATTTCCCAGTACACGGTGCCTGTACTTAAGGTATGTAATTAGAACCTACTCTGTATGTATATAAAGTTTAAGAGGAAATAAATGCTCGCTTGATTATCATACAAAAGATGTTTTCCCTTGTCATCAGTCTCCTGTGAAGATATTTCCAAACGTAAACGAAACTATTGAAATTGTACGTTTTAAAAAATGAAGAAAACTGAATTCAGTGCGTTTTATGACGAAATGCTTACAAGTAGCAATGATTGAATGCAACTTCTGCTCAAGAAATGTTTTCGGTGCTAAATTACCTTCAATATTTTATCACGTCTGTAGAAATCTTTGTCTGTTCGTACTAGAGGTGAATATATTTTTTGGTAAAATTTTCTTTTTATGGCTGAAGAAAGGGTTAGTTGGAAACGTGTTGATATTTTGCACAGATGTTTTAAGATATGCACCGTGACACCACAGATTATCAAACGCAATATACATTGTACAAAGATAAAAAAATTGAATCTGTCATTCCAAGGTACGACTATGACAATTATCTTGATACTTAACAGAATCGTTGTTACGTTAAATAGATTTTTGCAGTAAAAGCCACAGATTGATTTTTTGACATTAAATGGTTTTGTTTAATATACTAGAGAGTAAAATAAGTGATTATTTTTGGTTACAAAACCCGTTTATTTTCCTTCTCATAGTGTAAAGATTACAAAACAATAAGAGATTCTGACTGACATTTCAGTGTCCCCGAATTTGAACCTTTCCTCTGATAAAGTTTTGGACTGATCACATTTCAAGTCCAGCTGTGAAGAAGCTACTTCCGTTTCCATCTGCGCATCTGTGCGAAAAAAACATTCTGAAGATATACTGTAACTAAAACGACATATCGAAATAAGTTCACTGCAGAAGACGACGTGAGGAAACACACAGCTTTCCAGAATTCTAAACTTCAACTCCCTCGTGGCATCCAAGCAGGTCCACTCATCACGAAAGTTAATTACAACATAAAATGATTTAATTGAAGTGGCTTCATGTGGGTCTATGATATAGCCGCTCAGTGATAGGAGCTTGGCTCCTCATAGAAACTTGAATCTCTCCAGAGGTGTTAACGACATGTAACTGCCACGGTGGTCTAGCGGTTAGAACGCTGACCTTGTAATCCTGGGATCTCGGGTTCGATTCCCGGCGGTGCCCGAATTTATAACTTTTGTTGGGCAAGGCCGTGGCCTAGGCAACACGGAGTTTTCCTCCGGGGGCTTCCCCGGTTTCTCCGTGGCATCCAAACAATTACTCCATTCACACACAGAAGAAGGCAATGGCAAACCACTTCTGGATCATCTGCCAAGAACGTATATGAACAGGTCCCAGTCCGAGAAAAGGAGGGAAGGATCCTGTTCATATGGACCTGTAGTCAGACAGAACACTAAATAAATAAATAATAAAGTATAATTTATCTGAGGAGTGTGTCTGGACTGTTTCCTTCACAGTTAAAACAGGCAAGACTGTAATCGAACGCAACTCACAAGACTCCAGCGTAACATCTCCTGATCCTGACAGCTACTGGACCATGTTCAAGAAGGTGAAGCAGGCTTACGAAGGAAAGAGCCAATACTTCATCGACAAGGTGAGCCATATCACACACTACGAACGAGATAACCACCCAAAATAGACCTTAAATACGCCGAATATCGGAAACCATATTTTACAAGCGGCTGGTTGGTAAATCTGCATACTGTTTCATTTCCAGAGCCTGCATTACTACGGCTACACTAATAATAATAATAAACTGCCGACAACTAGAGGCTGTCGCTATTGCTGTATTATATATTCTTTTCTTTTTATACTATTTATTTTATTCAAGTTCAATACAGACGCAAGACGATGATTTCAGAATTGTATACGATTTGCGTGCGACTGTGTTCAAAGTTGCGCTGCTGTAAGCGTCCTGTCCCTGGTTCGAAACATTCAAAACCAGTGACGTATTCACTTGCATACAGTTTTTGCGTCTAATTGGGTCTTTCAAAGTTTCTCCCTCACACTCCTTAATGTGTATGGTCCAGTAACATTTGTCTGCTGAGTGACAATGAACCATAAAGTTCAAACTGACTTTTGACATATTGCAGCCATAAATGTTGAAGTGTGACACATGGGACTACGCACAATTCACAACAATTTATTACCCATTAGTGTCAAAACCAAGACTTCCGGGAACCGAAGGTCCGCACGGCTGTGTCTTAAACACTTATGTAGATACCAGGGAGTGGAAGTATCCAGCCCAGTATTACACTCCGAACACCACAAAAAGTTTAAATTTTGAAAAATAAACTTAAAACAAATTTAGATTAATAAAATAATAAGAAATTAAATAGTACGATTAAATTACCTCAGCAGAAGATGTAATTTGGACAGTAGCAGTGAATTATAAATAATTACGGGAACTTAAAAAATGTCTCTATTTCGAGGGTTCGGCAAAAATATTTTATTACTGAAAAGCAGAAAAATGGACACATGATCAGGGGTCTCTTCTGTTAACCTTACGTGGTCACTTCGTAACTGATACACTTAACAGAGATGTCTCATTTGCATGTTTTACCGTTACTTAGTAATAAATAAAATGGTGATCCACATTTCCTTGACGGTTCATGTTATATTAATATATCTCTAAGGTAAATATCCATTATTCGTTACAAACAAAGCCTTGGTGTGAATTATCCGTCTCCGGAGCTGATATTCAGACACTGTGCGTTCCCGTATAAAAAGGAAGAGTGGTAATGGTTACACGCTGATAGTTGAATCTCTATTTCGTTCATTTTTGGGGATCTATTTTAAAGTTATCGGTTTGATTTAATTCTAATCTGCATTTCTACATTACAGTTTTCAACTTTCTACTAATCTTGTTTTACGTAAATTCCAAATAGAAGTTGGATGAATTTATAAAATAGGCTTATCATAATCTGATTTCAGACACAAAATATAGAAACGATTAATACTTGGAGTATGTCTTTTAAGTGATTTTCCCAAATTCTTTTTATTTCCCAAGACAACATAAGCTTAAGCAGTCAACCAATTAACATGGTATTATAAACCCTAGTGTAAATTTCACGCCATGCTACATTAAACGTAATAAAGTTTCAACATGAACATTGTAAAAGATGCTGGCATCGACCTCCAGAAAAGCAGCAACATTATTCCATTAAATATTGGAGTATGAAATTTGGTATGTTAGTAGGTATTCGAAAAACGACTTTTTGATATTCCTCCAGTTTAATCGCAACAAGTACTGAGTCTCCGGAGTCAGACATCTGAAATGTTGCATAAAGTTAGATCATAAAATTGAATAACTTCGATTATGCACGACTTTGGGGCAATCTCTTATCAATTCAGTGTACAGGGAATTTTTATTGGCACAGAAACTGATGGCCGAATTGTATAATTAATTACCAATTTACAGCTCTTGCTAGCCTTTGCATATTCTTGTAGACAGATGCATTTATCGGAAAGAAGATTCACAATTCCTTATCATAACGTCCTGGTTCTCGGATGAAATGCGCAGTTAGCAGATTTCCACCATAAGAGTTGGCCACATTCACGCACGCACATATTTATTCCCTGCAAGACGGTTTTATTCACATGAAAAGTGGAATTTCACGTCACGTGATCAATTTTCACATTCCCTTTATGGAATTGCATTTCTCAACGTTTCTGCAGAGATTGGTTGTATTGTTGGCCGTACGAATACCGATCCGTTCAGCGGAAGGTAGAATTAAGAAGTTCATGTCTACGCCTACGTGCCATTGTTAGTCTTTTATTATTATTCACATTATTCCAGGTTCATTGAGTGTATGTCCCGACGTCTCCCGTTGAAATTCGGTATAAAGTTAAATCTCCCCCCTCCCTCGCCAGGTTTTCAATTTCGCGGGTAGAATCATATTAGGATGGTTGATAAATCCCTTGAAAGCATGACAGATATTTGGGAACAACAATATTAAATTAAATCATGAGAAAATTAGGAGGACACTTAATTCCAGAAATGTTTGTTACTTCTCAGTTCAAAACATTTTGTCTTCTCGTCTGAATTTTATTTTATTTAGTGTTCTGTCTGACGACAGGTCCATATGAACAGGATCCTTCCATCCTTTTCTCGGACTGGGACCTGTTCATATACGTTCTTGGCAGATGATCCAGAAGCGGTTTGCCATTGCCTTCTTCTGTG
>NW_019060034.1:475250-506848 GCF_000696155.1 Zootermopsis nevadensis
CTCGTACTACATCCGGTTCGCCCTCTATTGACACAGTCTTGAAACTTTCCGATCGCACCTCGTATACTCAACCGAAGCATTGTGAATTATTCCACTAATAACTCATTTTGATAAATTTATTCTGGACACTTCTCGTAGATATCCTCAGAGTTTCCAGCCAGGACTGTTAGACTACAGAATAGTGACTATCATTTTCTGTCTAGTACATTCAACTTGTATTCCTGTTGTCCTGTCGAAAACCAGTTCAATATCAGTCATTTCCAGATCATATTTATTATTATTCCAGCCTTGCATGCCGTCGTTAAATTACCAGAGTCTCAATTAACGTTAACAAGTCACGTGTCTGCCTGTAAGATGTGTTTAGGGGACTGTGATTTGAACTACGCTCCACAGTTTGCTATTTAACATTTTGAGACGTGCAGAAGACGTGAAACCAGCACACATTACACTACGTCAATTTCATTGTCTTATTATGCTGGTATGTTTTGTATATACGAGGTGCGATCGGAAAGTTTCCTGAATGCGCGTATAAAAAAAAACCCGTACACTTATCTCAGATATTAAATTCATCCACCACCCTCGAAGTACTTCCCCTGGGAGTGAACACAACGATCCCAGCGCCGCTGCCAAGCCTGGAAGCATCCCTGGAAATCTTTCTTTGTCAGCCTGTCAAGCACCATCTGCGATTCTGCCTGAATCTCTTCTATCGTCTCAAATCTCCTTCCCTTTAGCTGAATTTTCATCTTTGAGAAGAGGAAACCTTAGAAAGGAAGTTGGGGTCGGTTCTTGCAAGATCTTTAAACTCCTGACAAACGAGAAGTCGATTCTGCTTCTGGTCCTCAGACAGGAGCCTTGGCACAAACTTGGCCGAGATGCGTCGCATGTGGAGTTCTTCCTTTAGAATCAGCTGACAGGTCCCATAGCCTATCCCAAAAATGTCGCACAAGTCGTTGATGGTACGACGTCGATCTTCGTGAAGGGCCTGCCGAATCTTCGTAACATTTTCGGGCGTTGTGCTCGAAGATGGTCGTCCAGAACGCTCGTCATCATCGACAGAGGTTCAGCCATTTTTAAAACGTGAATGCCACACAAAAGTTGGTGCACGACCCATTGCGGACTCCCCAAATGCTTGCTTTAGCATTTCATAGGTTTCCGTAGCCGTTTTGGCGAGTCTTTGGCAAAATTTGATTTGTTCATGAAAATCCGCCATTCCGAAATCGAATAAGGGTCGGTGTAATGCACTATCAAAACGCCCGTAACTAAGAAACAAATGCTAATTCGATGATGCCGGCTGGCACACTGATTCACTAAGAATGTAGGCCGCACCCCCTAAAGGCAGAAGCTCGTACTACATCCGGTTCGCCCTCTATTGACACAGTCTTTAAACTTTCCGATCGCACCTCGTAAGTTTCTTCTCTCTCGACAGAAAAGCAATTTTATTTCATAAATGAACGACTACAGTTTTTGATCAGGAAATATACAAGCCTGACAATCCAACCCTTCTCTTTTTTATATAAATACAAATTTTGTTTTCTTAAGCGATGTTAGAAGGTACCAGAGATGTAAAGCAATTTGCCAGCACTTGCTTGTCACGTGACGACGCGACCGTTTGTCAACTTATCAGGAGAAGGGAAGGGTAGAACTAAACCATCTCTTCTAATCTAATTTTCGGTGAACCACATTCAGATTTCTGTCTAACCGTTTCGGACGCGCGACGTACACTTGTGTGATAACGTCGTAAAGGAAAATAGGAGTAGCAGAGAATAATAAGTAACAGGGAAGGAAGAAGATAAAGGATGAGAACGTATGACAGAAAGAAAGAAAAATTTTGAATGAGATAGAGTACAATAAGTAAACATAGGAGAGGATAAAGAACAGAATAAAGATATTATTTTTCTCGTCATCTCCTTACGATTTATGTGTTTTAATTTATTGTCTTCTGTAGGAAGAGGCTTTTAGGTTATCAGAGCCTTCGTCACACACAGCGTCGTATAAGGGATGCTGTTCACCGGAAATCTAAGTACAAAGAATTCCCATGAAGACCGTTCTGTTTAAACACTAACAGAGACGCGCGTGATAATGAAATGTAAGCATTGGATTATACATGAGCTGAATGAGGCCTGAGGTTCTTACGGCTAAGAGGATGTCGGTATTGGACTTCTGCGCTGAATATGTAGGTATTGTGTTCCTCCGAAATGTCTGAAAAATATCACAATTTGTCATTGGTTCAGAATAATGCTAACGGTTACGAATTGTATTGTGATTGGTTATAAGTGTATAGATGTAACTAACTGCGGCATTTGGACCACGAATGGACCACAGCCGATGCTGCTGCTAACCAGACTGCTTTTGTCATTTCGGATATTTCTGTTTGCCCATTCATTTCATTTGTAATTTGAAAATGACATTTATCTAATTTTGGAATCCCTGATATTACGTATATTTATTCAGTGACTGAAGTACATGAAATGTAAGGTACATTTCAAACTTATGTTTCACTAATGCTACTGGCACAGACCACTCTAAATTTCAAACCAACAATTTTCGAACAGGTAAAAAGAATTGGCATCAGAACAATTCAACTCTTCCTGTCTCAACGAAAAGTGGTGCTCACTAAATTTTGCTGTTTGAACAAACTAACCCAAGACTTGAGGTTCTCATAACGGTGAGTATGAAGATTTCCGTCTTCTGGGTTGTTGCCTTGTGTAGTCTGGTCGATGGCCCTGATGACGGAGGCAGTATGACCTCTGAAACGTTGGTTAACATCTACCAGACTACACAGCGCAACAACCCAGAAGACAGAAATCTTCATACTCATCGCCCTGATGATGGAGGCAGTATGACCTCTGAAACTTTTGTTAACATCTACCAGACTACACAGCGCAAGAACCCAGAAGACGGAAATCTTCAAACTAACCCCAAGTTTAAAGAAACCAAAAACATAGTGGACTATGAACTTTGACCTCTGTACCCGCCATACAGTCTTATAATGTAACCAAAACATTTTATAGAAATTTGTACGACGTAAAACATATGTAATCGTATTGGGCCGCGGTTTATCCGAGTCCGCGCTATAACGAGGCGCGGTATATCGAGGTTCCACTCTATTTTCTGTTTTTTTCATCCTACGTCGCAACTGGGGGCTTTGCTGAAGCCGATTGTAGGTTTCAAAAATTAAATTGATATTTATATATACTCTTAGGTCTTCCTGTATCCCTTTTATTCCTGAAATTATTACTACATACAGTTGTCGGCATCCTTTATTCTTACACTCTAACCTATATATTCTCGAGCTTAAATGGTAGGAGTGTATCTTGCCAGCGATATTTGTAGTTTGCTGTTACTCCTTACGTCTTCATTTGTAGTCTGTCGCTTAGAATTGCCCCCAGCAGCGAACTAAGGAACCCCACGTGTGTAGTTACATTTTGTCTTGCCATTCCTCTTAACAACCCATGTTTCACGGCCGAAAGATAAATTCTATGTGGATAAGATATTATGTAATTTCAGAAAAATAGATCTTCCCGCATTAATTTTGGAATGACCATTCATCGTTCTGTCTAATATGTCGCTGCAGATGTGCATCTAATTATTCTTTGTAAGGATTAATTGTCTTTCACAGAACGTGTTTGGAGCAGGCGACATGTTAATAATATGAACAGTCCAATAATTTGTTTATTTAAAATTATTTTTGTGGTATTCGCAGCTGTAATAACTATGTGGGTTTAACAGTCAAGAAAGTACTAAGCAGAGTCCTTCTACAACAGCTGTTAGTTATTAAGCTATTCTACTAAACCACCGCCTTTTATGGAACACTCCTATTTAGTACCGTGTCTGCAAGACACCGTCATTAGAACCTACCCTGAGCCAGGTACATGCAATCCACACGCAATCGTATTCATAAGACCCGTTTTAATATTATCATTTGATTTAAGAAAGATTTGAGGTTTTCACAGCGGTGAATCTGAAGATTTCTGTCTTCTGGGTGGTTGCGCTGTGTAGTCTGGTCGATGTTAACCGACGTTTCAGAGGTCATACTGCCTCCGTCATCAGGGCGATGAGTATGAAGATTTCTGTCTCCTGGGTTTTGCGCTGTGTAGTCTGGTCGATGTTAACCGACGTTTCAGAGGTCATACTGCCTCCGTCATCAGGGCGATGAGTATGAAGATTTCTGTCTCCTGGGTTTTGCGCTGTGTAGTCTGGTCGATGTTAACCGACGTTTCAGAGGTCATACTGCCTCCGTCATCAGGGCGATGAGTATGAAGATTTCTGTCTCCTGGGTTTTGCGCTGTGTAGTCTGGTCGATGTTAACCGACGTTTCAGAGGTCATACTGCCTCCGTCATCAGGGCGATGAGTATGAAGATTTCTGTCTCCTGGGTTTTGCGCTGTGTAGTCTGGTCGATGTTAACCGACGTTTCAGAGGTCATACTGCCTCCGTCATCAGGGCGATGAGTATGAAGATTTCTGTCTCCTGGGTTTTGCGCTGTGTAGTCTGGTCGATGTTAACCGACGTTTCAGAGGTCATACTGCCTCCGTCATCAGGGCGATGAGTATGAAGATTTCTGTCTCCTGGGTTTTGCGCTGTGTAGTCTGGTCGATGTTAACCGACGTTTCAGAGGTCATACTGCCTCCGTCATCAGGGCGATGAGTATGAAGATTTCTGTCTCCTGGGTTTTGCGCTGTGTAGTCTGGTCGATGTTAACCGACGTTTCAGAGGTCATACTGCCTCCGTCATGAGGGCGATGGTTCATCTACCAGATTACGAGGCGCGAAAACCCAGAAGACATCAATCTCCATTTGATTTAAATTTTGCTTGTTTCTTATCTCATTCATCTTGCCCTCAGTGATTACATCACTTCTGTACTATTTTGTGAAGGAAATAATTGTGAATCCTCATTAAGCACCTTTATTAATCAACTTGCTATATTCTCTCTTTTACCTTCCTTATTCGATTTCTCACAGTTGCTTTTTCTTCACATATCCATAGTCTATGTATCTCCCTTAGGTCCACATACCAAAACCAGTGAATCAAAAGATATTTTCGCTTACTTCTATATATATTTGTATAGGAGTCTGGGAAATAAAGAGAGGCCAAAATTGTGTCAAGCAATCCCTGGATTGAATAAGCTTCTATCCTATCTTCTGATTTGTCTCATAACTTGCATCTTGCACTGTTATTCTCGGAGCCAAGAGGTCACAAAGCTTTAGAGAGGTCATTATAGTCTGATTCACTTTATTTCTTCCTAGGAATTCTCATAAACAATTTGTAAACAGAACTGAAATCACTATTAAAATAACATTTGAGAAGGTATGGTTGATTCGTAGTTGTTTAACGAAGGTTTTACAACTGGATTAATTATGGTATGCGGCAAATTTTTTAATGATTTCGAATAGCGAATTGGAAGAATGTGGAAGGAAACTCAGCAGGTCTTCGGCTCAGGTTCGAACGTGATACCTTTAAATTATGAGGCTCGGGTAGTAACTGATGTACATCGATGAGGAGATAGGATGATAATACTAAAATGGATTTTTTGAGGGTAACTGATGTATATCGATGAGGAGATAGAATGATAATACTAAAATGGATTTTTTGAGACAGGTTATAGATTTATTAGTACGTATCTCAGGTTCGATTCCAGTAACTGGTTTTTTGGTACTGGTGTTATCGGAACTTGAAATTTTACTACCTGAAGACTAGTTCATTTCTGTTTGTATAATTTTTTAGTCTTATTCTTCCCATACAGTGTTCTTTTTAAAGCGTTTTGTCCTCTGTTTCTCTCGCCTTAAATACAGTAATGAAACAAAGTTATAATTCATTTACAAACATAAATGGATTCTTTGACGAGCAAAGCGGCACCTGGACGAAGCTTTCTTGGCGCATTTACCCTGTAATAGCATTATTGCATTTCTTTTATAAACTCCAGACATGCCAACAAACTGAAGTTCTCGTCTACAGAAACTCTCTCAAATTGGGTTTTCCACAGATTAAAGTAGGGGTGTGCAAACTCAGCCAACTACTTCTTCGAAATATATTTGAAAATAAGAAAATCCTGTCTGTTCGTTGTATACACCCCAGACTGTCATTATATTAACTTTACATTACACTGAAAACTAGTTAAAGTTATAATGTTACATCGTAACTAGTTTTGAATTTCAGAACTTAAACTGATCAACACGTTTACAATAAGCTGTCCCAAAGATACTCGATTATGTTCGATTTCAGTTACATATAATGTACTGGTTGCATCTGACATATACTAACCAAAATTAATTTGACATAAATACATTTAATCTAAATCTGTTGATTAGTTTCAATGTACCGACGAATGAACAACAACATATTCCATTTTTGGGTTAAGTGCATGTTTTTTGTGGAGATAAAGAAACAATACAAGTGTAAAAGCCATTTTGCATATTTGTATACGAAGTCAGACATAAAACACTGACGTTTCAGTGGTTAGGAATTTGGTTGAAAATACACGTACGACAGTCTCGTTCCAGCAAGATGGCGCCACATTACATACTACATGATTATGAGTATGGAAAAGTTGTGTGAATTTTTCCGCATCGTTTAATATCACGGCCACCAAGATCGCCTGATCTCTCAGCCTCCTACAGTTTCTTGTAGGGTTAATCTGAAGAGTCGCGTATTCAAGACGCTGCCCTCATCGTAGACATGATATAGATTAAGGCCAGCATCTGATAAGCGATTCGGGATGTTTTAACGCGTGGTGGACGATTTTACTATGCGCCTCTAAAAATGCATCACTGCAGGAGGGAGAATTTTACTGCATTGTTCTTTTTAAATAAACATCACATCTATCATACTTAATTTATAATGTTTATGTTACATGTTTGTGAGTCAGCATATATTACTTGCTCTATGAAACAGAATTTGTTGCCGGATGAAAGTGATCAACAAACACACACACAATTGCATTGCAGAAGCCGAGGTATATGTCTCTATCATTGTGGCAACAGGTTCCTGGTTATTACAGCTTTCCAAACATGAGATATGCAGGTCACAGGCAGGAAGGCGAAATATGCTACTGTGTAACTTTTAGTAAAAGGAGCTTCCAAGGGAACAAATCGCGGGTTTTCCGGGGTTAATGTCTTCATAGGGAGAAAGGGAAATTCTTTCTATAATTTAATATAATGGCTGGATGTTTTAAGCGACACGAACTATCGCTATACAGGGTGATTCAAAATGTTAGGGACAAACTAAAAGAGCCTAGGGGCCTTTTAGAATCTGACGGGATACGTGTGATTCAAAAATAAGTTAGTAGGAAAATAACAAAGTAAGATTATTTCAGCGGTATGTTATCAGACTTCTCTATGTTCAATGGCCTCTACTGACTCAGGATAACTTCGGAGAACATGGATTCATATTCGAAAGTTGTTCTCTCTGAGTCCCTCTATACGCTCCTTCAGTTTGGCCCCAACCTTTTGAATCAACCTGTATAATGGGGGAAAACCCGTGCTGAAGGTTTAAAATTGTTGTTTAGGTTTACATGAGAGGGAATAATTGCAAAGAGTATATTACGCTATAAGAAGACTGGAAAGCTGTAATCCTTGACGTATTATACAGTTTTCAGATACGTTATTTTAAAATTATGGATTATGAATGCTCTCAGCTGGAATAAAATAACATGTCATGAAAATATTGCGCACGCGTAGCGACTGATCGCAGATGAAGCAGAAATGTAAGCGGATCTCTTAAACTTAATAAGATTATTTATTAACTTTTACCGATTTAGCTCATTGTTAACAAAATAAACGAGTAAATTTCTATCTAATGTAGGCTATAGAATTCCACAGTTTTCATAAAAATGCATGAACATGCATTTTTAACTTTCTTCTGTGTTGCTTTCTAAAATATAGGGAACAGCACAGACCCAGAAGGCTTTGATAATGAATTACAAACTGATCAATAAATACCACCTGTATGTCTTAACCTGTAAAATTTAAAGAAAAAATATTATTAAAATATTTCAGAATTTATTTACACAAGTTTAGTTTCCAACTTTGCATATCATGTGTTCCTACGTCTTCTTTAAGCCCTGAAAGTCATTACCAAAATAATATAATAATAAGATATATTTGTGTAAGCGTCATCGTATCGATTCCCGGCCAAGTAAAAAATTTGTTTTTCTTATAACCGCCATGTTGTTTTCGAAATTACGTAAAAAATTACGCTATTACGCGTGTGTCAGAGTTCATTCTATCTCATAAGTTTGCCGTCCGCCATTTTGTATGAAAATAAGAACGATTTTAGGATAAATCTCGATGACGTAATGACCATGCAAAATTTAACCCATATTCGTCCAGCGGTTTTCGAGTTAAATCACGTCGACAGATATACGGATGGACGGACGGACGGACGGACAAACTTTCCCAGCCCTCTATGTGTTCGTTCCTCGTAATTTGCGCAGTCACGCCGACAGATATACGGATGGACGGACAGCCCTATATGTGTTCGTTCCTCGTAATTTGCGCAAACAACGCATAACAGCAGATAACAACACATGACAAGAAATACCTATATACAATTTCATAAACCCTAGAGGCACGCTGTAATATTTTCTTACGCATAGCAAGCAGTTTCCATGGCAACAGCAGTCACACGATACACGCCTGTTCAATCTTCATCAGGTGGATCTTGATAAACTTCGTCACGAACAGGAAATCTCATTTCTTGTGGATGACTGGCTTGAACATTTCTCACTTTTTGTGTTTCTTGCCCATTCATTTTACCCCCTTTCAAGCATCAGTTGTTTCTGATAAGATCTGAGGTTCTTACGGCGACAAGTATGATCGTGTCTGTCTGCTGAGATGAAGAACCACGTAGTCTGCTAGACAGAATGACGTTGGTATACAAATCGGCTATTATTTCAAATTCGCCATTCGAATATTTTTTCTATTGCCGTCACTCTAATAAAAATAGAAAACAAAACTCTAGAATGATTTATTCATTTGTTACGTTCTTCTATCAAGTTTGTTGTTCCATGTTACGAATCGTTCTATAACACTCGTCACTAGTATTTACGTTTCATTGACCTCGATATAGGAGTCACTAGCGCTATATGTTCTTCATTTGTTAGGTTGGGAAAAAATGGCGCATGCGTATAGACCAGACGGAACGAAACATGAATTGGTTTGCTGTAAAAGGTGGTAAATTAACTATATTTAGGAGTAATATTCACGTCGTCGGTCAGAGAGAAGTACTTACGTGTACAGACATTAGTAATTTACGTGTATATTTTTCGATTTGTATTTAGACAGCGAAATTGTGATTTCACCAGTGTACGAGTAAATTGTAAGTTACTCTCTGGTCCATAGTTGGCTTTGTTCTGTTAATCATCAGGTTTTTCATTGTTCACTTTCCACGTTCATACTTTTTATAAATATTTATTCCAACGTGTTTCTCGATGTTCAGTGTTTTGAAAGTTGTGATGCTAATGTCTGTAACTGTTAAAAGTTTAGAAATATTGACTTCCGTATCTTATTTCCGTTTCATGTGACACAAATATCCGAGGTAAACGAAAACACTGACTTGCTGCATTATTTTATTACGCGTCTGATGTCTTAGTTGTTGTGTGCTGTCGCACACAAAACGTCATTCTTTACTGTCAATATTCCCACAGGTGTCGTATTTCTAATTATAGAGCAGGTATCTGCAGTTTATTTACAATCAAAGCGCATGCGCGTTTAAGTCATGTGACTAATCGCAAGATCAGTTCTGTTCTGTTAAAGAAACCGGTTTCTTCTGCTTACTGAGCAACACACACGCTGAACAGTTTTATGTTTAAAAGTGCACAACCTTTGTGACTGTAGCCTTATCCTTGGAAGTCGAATGAAGACAACTGTTTGTGTTGTGGTTTCAGAAACAGAGTATTTACTCTCATTTGGCTGTTGTTGTAAAGATATATAATTTATTTGCGTAATTTTTGAGTGATACAAACTACACACAGAAAGGGAAACAAATGGACGGTTCTTCAATTCTTCTGTGCAACGAAGATCGTGGAATAGCTGGTAAGTACAGAAATGTCATTATCCTATTGGATTTATTCTTTTTTCTCCAACTGAATTTGCAATATCATTCGTTTAGTCATACCTGTCCTTATAACGGTCATATATTATAGCTGCCACATTTTGTCTAAGAGTTCTGTTTATAATTTTTGGAATACTGTATTTTGTTACTAGTATTTTTAAATAAAGCACGCCTTATCTTTATCATACCGTGATCTTTGTTAAATTCAATTTGTTTCTTTTTGGAATCATAACTGTAAATGAAATCTAAGACTAATGTCGAGTTCCTGGACTTGTGAAGGTTATGTTGCGTTCTGCAGATGTTTAACAACCTGAGTTCAGAAACGGTTTCTGTATTCGGGCCGTCATCAAGGTCAGCGAGTTATAAAGTAAGTTGCAGCTTCTCAAATAGAGTTTCAGATTAGATAATGCACTGATTTTTTTCTATGATTTTTATATGTAAAAAATAATTTTACAAATTCTACCGTCTCTTTTGTCAGACCTTTGTAAAGTAATATGAAGTCTTATGAAATTCTCATATTACATAATACACGATTTTATAGGATATTGTTCTTATAAATGTTTACCTAAAATTAAATTTAATGAAATTAAATCACCTTTAATTAATAATAAGTGGGACTATTTGTTCTTGATTTTGCCCGGTTCACTATTTAATGTTAAAATTATTTGTGGTATGTTTAAAAACTATAATATATAATTTACAATTATTACAAATGCGTAATTATTAGTACGTGTAATTAACATATTTGCAAATTGAATAATATAGTAAGTGAAAATAAATGAGACAACGATTGTGACTTGTTTAGCTACGTATTAATGCACTAATCTGTAAATTCTATTTCCAAAAAATTACATGTTTTTTTATGTAATACACTGCACCAAATGTATTTACCTTTACATGATTCTGTTTAAAATATTCTTACGATATTTCAGTTCCCTAGATCCAAAATTAGCTCAAAAGACTCTGCTATTTTACTTCCATTTTTCCAATTTTGAATATTTGTTGTAGATTATATGTTTACGTAACGCAGTCAGAACTTTTTCCTTGTGTATAACTCATTATTTGCGGAAGAGTAATTCTCTTTAGTCTATTTTAGGTACACAGAACTTACACGTATACGTATTACCATGGCATAATCTGTTTCGACGTAATCCGATTTGATACATTTTCAGGGTTGATTCAATATACATTATGTGGTCACAATAACGTAATAGACACAACGTATAAACAAAACATTGATATTGTTTTCGAGGGTCCCGCTAATAGACGAATATCTCAGACGGAAAAGTCGGACTTAGGTCCACGCACTTAGCTGGATCATGTGACTGGTGTCTTCAGTGACCGGTTTCAGTGGCTTTGTGGGACTTTGTGCTGACGGGTTTGAAACTCTGGTCTTCTGTACAAAGCGTCTGACGGATTTTCGAGTTACATGTACAGACCTATCTTAATCAATCCTGTAAAAAGTTCTGGGTTAAACTGTAATATCCTCACTTACGCAAGAATCTTCAAGTTACTTCTCAGGTAGAATCAGTTTTCACTTAGGCGTTCCTAAGCACTCGCTCTGTGTTTTGTCTGTGGTGTGTAGACACTGAAAGAAACTGAGCCATTGGCTGTTTATCGCAAGGTCTTGGAATCTACGACCCTGCAGTGCCGTGACGCATATGATCGCTTCAAGGTCGTAGATTTTTACGACGCTTGGAAGAACAACTCGCTGATATGTATGTACAGGCATACCTCGTTCTATTGCGCTTCGCAGGTATTGCGTTTTTTTTTTTACAAATTGAAGGCTTGTGGCAACCCTGCGTCGAGCGAGTCGCCATTTTCCCAACAGCACGTGCTCATTTCGTGTCTCTGTGTCACATTTTGGTAATTCTCGCATTGTTTTTTTAGACATAAAACTATTGCATACTTAATAGACTACAGTATAGTGTAAATATAACTTTTATATTTGCACTAGGAAACCAAAAATATATTGTGACTCGCTTTATTGCGGTAATTTGAAACCGAGCCCGCAATATCTCCGAGGCATGACTGTATTCGTGTGAACATTTCCATTTCGAGTTTTAGACTAAAATATGGAGATTAATCATAGTCACGTGACATTGATAAAATATTTTAGACATATTCTTATTTTGCGCAGAAAACAGTGGCATATTCTCAGTAGCTGAAGTTTGTTCTCAAAACAGTCCTGCTACTGTTATACTTAACGGACATGTTATACAATTACATTTGTGTTAACCTGTTTGTAAGTGTATGAACGTGTATGTTGTTCTTTGTTAAATAGTGTCTAGTTTATTAGTTGGTTCATGCAGATTCCTGCAGCACTAATAGCGTTTATTATAATCAAAGAACTCTTAAAATTAACGTTTCAATAAATATTTGTTAATAAATTATGCAGCAACAGAATATTAATATAATTCAGTGTTGTCGTTTGAAGTTTATAAATGCTTCAAACAGTTTACATTTAGTCAATTTTAAAAGGTTCTGAAGAAAGTTTGTTACTCTGGGCATTACGAAATTCTTGGATTTTAACCATCGTCTGGTGTTCAGTGACTGAGGACTGCTCTTTCTAACTGTCGCAACTGAGTAGCTCCACCTTCCACCTATTTCAGCTCAGGACGGGAACTCCCATTTTCCTTCCGAATACCATACAATGGGCAAAGTCCAACATTTTAGTAATCTCGAGTTTACATCTAAGTACTCACTGGGTGCTACGGTGGTCTAGCGGTTAGAACGCTGACCTTCTAATCCTGGGGTCTCGGGTTCGATTCCCGGCGCACCCCCCATTTGCACAGTCGATATAGACGGCATTTTTTGTACAAAAAGTGAGTGTGAAATGAAGAGCTACTTGTGAAAGGGTACCGAAATCCAGGAACACGGCGATGGAGTCGATGCGATGACCCCGTGATGACCCGCCAAAGCCTTATGGCTGTTCATCATACACATACGATCTGTTGCGACACAGAGTTTAGTTCAGTACTGTACATTATATTTCGCAGTATTACAACGATTGTGTTTAAACATATCGTAAAATTATTTTATATTACATTTACATATGCTTTTTTTACTCTGGTATCTTTAAAGAGGGCCTAGCTCCTTGGGCCCCGAGAAGTGTAACTATGGTCCTGGACAGACAGGAAACCAACAGACATTTAAACACCATTTTCACAGTAAACTGGTCGCCAGTAATCAAATTTTTATAAAAATATTAAATTTTGTCCACCCATTATGATGATGTTAATTATTTTCGTACTAAGGGTCACTGACGTTATAGCGTAAGTAAATTTATACTTGTTTTACGTGTATATTTTATGTCCTTCCGACAGATTTAATAAGTATTACAAGAAATGTGTTCTATTATAGGGCAATTACCGTATATGATTTTCAATCGCTTTAATTAATTTTGAGCGTTTTGTCTACTCTAGACCAATGTATTTTACGTTCGTTGACTCTAACCTTATAGACCTCATTTCCGAATCCAATTTTCCTCTTTTATCTGTGAGTAAACCTCTCGATCGAAACTCTCCCTAAGGGCTCTTACAAGCCACAATGATTTATTCACCAGCAACGCAGATAATGATAAGAATACAAGCTTAAATGACTATACATATTAGTAACTAGCATAAATATGTTATTTTAACTTCCTCGATACTTGGAATACAGTCGTAAATTAGCAATTAATCGTGCCATTTTCTCGATTCGTTGTTCGGAAATTGCGTATGAACAATTCCTTCACTCCAGATGTCCGGTGGGATTTTGTGTTACCGGATGCCAAGATTCGGTGCCCAGAGCCCCGGTTTTAGAGGTAGCTTTTACCACGTGACGACGAGGTGACGCTGAGAGAGGAGAGGATTTACACCCAGCTTTCGAGGCGCTGCTGCACAGTCCCCACTAAATCCTTTGAGTCCTTATCCCATTTCCACATACTACTGTAATTTGTGCAGGAACAAGGAATTACATTTCATCACCAGTTGCCTTTCTTATCGTTAATTCCGTTAAGAATTAACTTCACCGTTCGTTTCCCGAGTCTCATTTACACACAGTCCATAAACCTAATTTTCCTTTGTGTTAATGTGGGTATGAAACTCTGAGGGAGTTTTAGAAAATCATGAGAAAATTTTGACCCAAGGTACGTGAAGTAAGAAGTGGACAGAAAAATTAAGATTTTCATAATCGGGGCTACATTATCATTATGATTGAAAGTGGGGGTGGAGTTCCAGATTTGAAACAAAAAGGGAAACAAGAAGAATATGAAGAATTTAGTCGCAGAATCCATGAAAATATATAAATTTTGATATTTATGCGGAAATTGTAGGATAATATTAAAATATTTCTTAAACGAAATAATTTACTGTACTGAATAAAATTGTCTCAGGATGGTGGGTGTCCGTCAACAATGTAATGCACCTTTTGGTTCCATAAATCGTGGAAATCTTCTGACCAGGGAATGTTTCAATATGATAATACGTCATCTCCGGGATTCTCGGTTGTCTCCTCGTGTAGCCTTGGACATGCTTACAAGTGGTTTGGAGCAGCGTGGTGCATCTGTTCTTAGTTTAGAAGTAATTAAACGGCTTCAAAACCCGGAATATCGGAGTCGAACCTCGGATATCCTACGAAATCAACATCAATTTATATGTACTTCAGGTAAGATAATATTAACACGAATACACAGTATGGACGCCACGTGTCTGTCTGTCTATCTGTCCATCCTTCCGTACACCCGCGTGCTATCTTCAGAACCAAGCAAAAGCATTCAGCGATATGTAATATGAAATTTTGACAATAAAATTTAAGGGGGCCATTGTTAATGTGACTGATAGTTACGGTGCAACAAAAACACTACTTAAGCAGAATTTTCGGAACTTCTCTTAGAATGAGAAGGACAAATTTGTACGTGACGTAATAAACATAACCATATATGTTATCTTTTTATAAAATATATTCTTAATGAAATGGTTTATATTGACAGAATTTGCGGGAAGATAATTTTATTAATTAATTATTTAATTAATCTTAGGTTTTGAACGTATGAAATGCCTAAAATGAATAACCTATACGTGCTGGTAATTATATTTTAAAACAGTGAATTGTATTGTGTTTAAATAAGTAAATGTCATGCTTACAGGTAACTTACTAACTAACTAGATGGCTTACGGAAACCGAAGGTTCATCACCGAATTAACCGAAGCCCTCCACCTCCATCCTGGGCCAACAAAATCCAGTCTCCTTCAACTCCTATCTCCCATAGATCCCGAATGACATTATCCTCCCATCTACGTCTAGGTCTCCCCAGCGGTTTCTTTCCTTCAGGCTTCCCAACCAATACCCTGTGCACACCTCTTGTCTCATCCTTGCGCGCTACGTGCTCAGCCCATCTCATTCTTCTCGACTTAATCACCCTGAGGAGTACAAATTTTTAAGCTCATCATTATGCAGTTTTCTCCATGCCCCATCGTCTTCTCTCCTAGGCCCAAATATTATCCTCAACACCAGATTCTCAAACACCTGCAATCTGTGTTCCTCCCTATGAGAGACCATGTTTCGCACCCATACAAAATAACAGACAAAATTATTGTTTCTTTGTATATTTTGATCTTTAGGAGAAATTCCTCACTAATTGCCCACTTCTTATGGATAGAAATATTTATGAATCCCTTCCATTCTTGTGGCATTTCTTCCTTATCCAAAATCAACTGAAAAAGTTTATGGATCTCCATATGCAACCTATTGCCACCTGCTTTAATTAATTATGCTGGAATTTGATCAATAACTTGCTTATAGATAGGGTACAAAATGACAAATAGTTTTTTTAAATTCTACTTACACACAATAGGAGTACAATTATTTAAATTTCTGTAAAATGTGTGGATCTTTGTCCCTCTTGGTGAGATTTCTTATGGGCTCCGTTTTTTTCTTATTTCTGTGTCGTGAATTCTAAAATATTTATCTCTTCCCTTTGAGCAGTCGTTTCAGCGAATGGTCGTTAAGAGCTTCAAATGTTAAAAATACTTTATACTGACGTCAATAAATTTAATTTATGTGACCGTAGAAGCACTTCTTTGTGTTGATTCAAAATGTAAAACTTGAATACAGACTGAAATAAAGCAGCTTAAGCTAGCTTCCTAGTCTGAAAACAAGAGGAAAATGTACAAGTTTTGTCGTCGTGTGTTTTTCCTTGTTCAGAATATGAGTAGTGAAAGCAAGTTTTCAGTCAGAAGAAAACTTTATGGGCTAGTCTGAAACGGCTTCTGTGCTCTGAAGTTAGGTGCAATAATTCTTTATCTTTACGTGAGATACTAACACTGTTATGGCAGAACACGAAGGTTCAAAACTGCCGACACTAAAGGCCGCCACTAGATATTATACCAATCCAGCTGCATCCATTCTTATTCCATCATAATCTACCTCTCTAAGATAATGCTTAATGTTAACCTTTTATCTTACTGTCGGTTTTACGAGCATCTTTTCACGAATTCTCCCACCAAAATTTTATGTTCATACCTTGTTTACCATATCCATCAGCTGCTCAAACCATCGCAGCCTTACAGATGACGGAAAACAATTTTCTTATTCTGAGTTTGTGCCGTGCAATGCAGAATATCCTTTTTGCTTGTCATATTTATGTAGCGCTATTGTGTGTCTGAAACTTAAATGGAAAACAGAAATAAATATTAAACCTGAGGGACTTATTTACCAGTACCACGCTTGCCTTGTAATCCTGGGGTCCCGGGTTCGATTCCCGGCGGTGCCCGAATTTATAACTTGTGTTGGATAAGGCCGTGGTCTAGGCATCACGGAGTTTTCCTCAGGGGGCTTCCCCGGTTTCTCAGTGGCATCCAAACAATTACTCCATTCACACACAGAAGAAGGCAATGGCAAACCACTTCTGGATCATCTGCCAAGAACGTATATGAACAGGTCCCAGTCCGAGAAAAGGATGGAAGGATCCTGTTCATATCGACCTGTCGTCAGACAGAACACTAATAATAATAAGATGAGGTGGTCTAGCAGTTAGAACGCTGGCCTTGTAATCCTGGGGGTCTCGGGTTCGATTCCCGGCGGTGCCCGAATTTATAACTTGTGTTGGGCAAGACCGTGGTCTAGGCAACACGGAGTTTTCCTCCGGGGGCTTCCCCGGTTTCTCCGGGGCATCCCAACAATTACTCCATTCACAAACAGAAGAAGGCAATGGCAAACCACCTCTGACTTAAATAATTATCAGATTAGGAAAAGGTGAACATTGTTTCACTACTCCATAGCGCGTCCTTTGAGGACGATATCTTGAAATGTAGGGTTTCTTCGAATACGCTCGATAAGCTATTGCTTGAGTGTTATTCCTATTTGGAGGTTGGGCATGGACCAGTTTATTTCATATTTAAAGTGTTTTGCGTTAGAGAAGTTCTCGAAATTGAGAGGATTATTTTAAACCACCAAAGCAACATCTAAAATGCGCTAGCATTGGTACCTGAAATGTTACGATACATAAAATATATTTACGATTATGAGAAGTGGAATGAAACTTTTATGGCCAGTAGCAAAATGCACACCAATGTATTATGAGTAGAATGAGAATATTAGAATGGGTCTAGGCACATTTAGTCTGAGACGATGGGTAACAGAATATGGAAACAAATTGAAAGACATTTAGAACAATATCCAGGTAGTACGCTTAATACAATTTGAAGCTGTAATGTTACTAAGTTCACTCGTCTTACGTACTGTTTTCTGTTGCAATAACGATACTATCGACTGGCGTACTTAGCCACCATCTTGTCGTACACTGTACGATCAACGCACTACAAATGCAATTTGTTTGACCGTCGTGTGTGTTGTATGTAATGTGTGCGAGTAAGCCCCTTCTTTTACAGAGCAGTCACATACATAATTCTGTATAAGGAAGTGTGACGTTATCGAGATAACCAATCAGCAGTGACTAGCTGCTTCATGCAATGAATTCGGTAATTGTAGATCACATTAGAGCAGAAATAATCAGATTTGCCATTCGAAATATCCAGTCAGCGGAAAATGACGTGATATTTTACAGGTTAACGAGAATGTATAAACCTTGACAGTTATAGTATCAACCACTAGGAAGAAGTTTCGGTCGATCAGGAACTAGACGGATGAAGTGTGATTATCTGTGATAATGAAACTAGAAAATGCCAACAGGTCTTATTCTTGTAATAGATGGAGGAAGGTTGTTGGGAGGAATCTGTTACGGAGCTGTTTATGTTGACTTAGAAACATAAACAGACCAACAAAAATGCAGCAAATTCAACTGAGCGGCGAGATAAACTATGAATCTTTATTTAACTACACGAAACAGAACGTGGACCGGAAGGTGAATTTCGGCTACGTACTGAGTTAGCCCTGAAGCATTAGTTACAAATGTGGGGTTTATTACTGGCAGATAAACTTAAAACTAAAGAAACACAGATAGTTAAAATGGTTGTCTTTTGGGTTATAGCGCCGTGTAGTCTGGTAGAAATTTACCATCGTTTCAACGATGACTCATAATCCTGATGATGGAGGCAGCGCGGGCCTCTGAAAAGCTGGTAAACTTCTACTAGATTACACGGCGTAACAACCCAGGGGACAGCCATCTTCAGACTCATCCCCGTGAAAACCCTCAAATCCTACTTACACAACTAGTGTCTGTGCAATGTATTTGAAACTTCGGTTAGTAAGGTTTGTTACTGGCGGAATATGTTACTTAAAACTTTAAAATCGGTAGTGCAACGGTATTATCTATCACAAATGCGCATGCTAAAACCGAATGTATAAATAGCTATAAAAATGTATTTTTCATGAAGAAAAATAGTTCATTTTTAATCAATTTTGTGAACAGTGTATCAATGTTAGTATACGAGTATTTGTTGCTGAAGACGAACAGGATATTTTTTTGAAACCAATGACAATGAATAAGAGTTCAGAAGAAAATTAATGATGATAATGACATCACTTCACTGATATTTGACACATCCAAACATCTGACTGTCGATAGCATAATTTTTGACGTAAATACGTCTATATTTTAGGGTCAGTGTCATTCGGCAAAAATGTGTTACGAAAAAGGGAAACGAAAAAATGTAACTTCATTGTTATGTTACCTAGGAAACGTCATCTGTTTATCAACAAATCAACAATAATGATTACCTAATGAACATCTATTTACTCGGAATTTTTGTTACCAAGGAAACGTCATCTGTTTACTCGGCATTGTTGTTACCTATAAAACATTTCAATTACATTACCTTACATTACATTACCTTACCTTACCTTACTTTACATTACATTTCATTACATTCAGCTACCACAGACCCATCTTAAGCATAACTAATTGAAGTTAAATAAGCAATGTCTTAATCAAAATTATCTCAATTGTAAAGCGGATATGAAGGAAATATTTAGAATAAAGCCAATATATAAACTTCCTTTCCGTATAGACGTATTTACGTCTAATTCTCCGGAACCGTGGTTCCCCTATCACTTTTTCACAAACTCACTTGAAGTTCTCTGGTGGCATGACACATAATCAGATTGATCGTATTTTAATTCACAGGATGAGACATCCAAGTATGATTGATTTTTGGCCTCACAGAGAGCTGACGGTGTTATTTATTGGGTGCAGTAACCAGTAATCGGAAAACTGAGGGAAGGACTCTCACTCAAAATATGTGGAAGAGAAGAATCCAATAAAAATGAATTTCTCTAAAATGAACAATACAAGACGAAAAATATAATATTTGTTTAAATCTTGTCAGTCTAATCACAATAAAATTCCTATTAAATATTAAAGTATTACCATAATTAACATTTAAATATTTAAAATATATTAAATGATATTCTCTATCGAAATGTTCGATTTACATTAGAACATCACTTTTTACACGACATGTTTCAGTTCTAAAAGAACCATCTTCAGGTGTATAAAATTATATAAACTTAAATATATTTTCTTAAATGCAACTTTTTAGTCAGATGTTTATCAGATTCCAAACGATGTTTTCTTCCAGATTCTATTGTATTTTTTTTAATATCGTATACATGCAGAACACCTTCGAATACGACATTAAAAAATACAATATAATCTGGAAGAAAACATCGTTTTGTATCTGATAAACATCTGACTAAAATGTTGCATTTAAGAAAATATATTTAAGTTTATATAATTTTGTACACCTGAAGATGGTTTTTTTAGAACTGAAACATGTCGTGTAAAAAGTGATGTACTAATGTAAATCGAACATTTCGATAAAGAATATCATTTAATATATTTTAAATATTTAAATGTTAATTATGGTAATATTTTAATATTTAATAGGAATTTTATTGTGATTAGACTGACAAGATTTAAACAAATATATATTTATCACAATATGACGCAACTTTATCATCTCTTGAAATATAATACTAATGCAACTTTTATAGGTCATTTATAACAATTTGTACCGTTTCTTTTTATATTTAGAATGTAACTGTACGCCATTCATAATCTGTATAATAAATGTCGGTAGCTCGATTGAGTGGTTTGTTATAATTTGCTGTTAAAGGATTTTGGGCCTTTGTGGATACATTTATAAACGTGTGTTCTTAGAATCATTGCCATGTAAATGCTGTTAAGGGATTTTGGACCTTATTCGAAAATATTTATCACTATTATATGTTCACTACTTTAGATTTTCCCGCCAAGACGAAAAATTATGCAGTCTATTTATAGTTTTATTACGTTCCCAAGAAAAGAGCTGTAGTCATATTTTATAACTGCGACGCGTCGTACTTTCTGGGAGATAAGAACATTGTTTTAAAATCTCATTAATATGGATGTCTTCTGTCCTCAGAGAATCGAATAGTATGCATTATGAATATTCATAATAATGTTGCAAAATCGACATTAATGTTGACCCTAAAAGCATTAATAATATTATAAACATTTCAAGAGTAACGTTTGTATGAGACACAATTTAATGTCGTAATCAATGGTGTGATGACGATTAATCTAGGTGTTAAAATTAGAGAAAAAAAAATATTTCTGCCCAAATAAATTAGCCTCAGTTTTTGCATTCCACGAAATATAGTTGAAATTCTTGTAAGTAATGCATTTATAGGCAAAATATTAAGCGAAGGGCCGAATACGTCTTTATTGGTTGAGACCAAGAATTTCTACAGCCTCACGTACCCCTGAAACATTCTGCTAGGCTTTTTCTAACGAAGCAAACAGCTACCTGAATCTGCAGAAAGGTGGTTTTACCGTGTGTCAGAACTCCGTGTTGAGTAAAGTTTTTCGACAAACTGACTCACTTTCAAAAGCTCCAGCAGTATCCCGGTTTCATGTAATCTACAGGTTTATTGCCGTGTTGACATAATCAAAGCATTGGACCATAGCGAGTCCAACGAAGACCACAATTTCTCTTAGATCCGTTATATTCCGTTTTTCCCACCTCAGCGCATTCACACAAAGCGATCTCTTTCCTCTTATAGTAATGTTTGCGTTTCTCGCATGTCCCTTGTATCACTACCACCTCCGAAAACTGATCTTACCCCATGCTCGTAAACAACGTTTAAAGCTACGTATGCCCTGCGGAAGAGACTTTAAACCATTGCAAACGAACCTCAATATTATTTAAGAACGCAGTCCGTACCGCAAAGTAAACACCATACTTTATCATTGCAAAGATTTACGTATTAATTCTGTTTAAGGACATAATCCTTGTTTACAGTGAGAATTATACAAAAATAATAAATACAAAATGCATTTTAGCTTATTGTTAAAGCGGTTAGTACATGTACTTAATTTCGAGTGGACTTTAAAGTATTAATATTGAAATTCTTCGCAGGTCTATATGCAGAATTTTAATTGGCCGAACGTTGAGAGATTTTGATAACTACATTAAGAATATTCCTTTTATGACATTAAAAATAAGTGACAGATTATATTCTTCTGAAGTGTTTAACAGCGAATGTTGGGCAAGTCGGAAGCTGTTATGATTTTTTTTTTAATCGTGCATAAATTTAACGGAAGAATCGTGACTTGAATATTTTGTATTTAAATTGACGTGAGATATGGTCCGACTGTTAAATCCTCAATTGAATTTTAGAACAGAAGCAGGGATAATGTGATTTATTCTAACGAAATCATTCGTATTCTCTGTAGTTGGTACAACTGGCTTCGGATTGCGACTTTATGTTTCTCATAGCATCGTTCGGTAGAAAACTTCTAATATTATACGTTATATCAGTCCATATTTACAACACCAAACCCTGTTTTTGCAGATAGGAAAAGTATTTTTGTTTGTTGGGGTGTTTCTGAATAACAGCAAATATGTACTTCTATTCCGTTCGGAAAAAGTTTACCCAGACACATTATATCAGTGGTTCTTCCCGTCTAATAAAATTGTATTTTGTGTCTTAATGTGTGTTAAAATTATTAGATCATGTAAATGCAAATATACATGGATATTCGAAAAAGAATTGATGAAAACTGGGGCGAAAGCCTCTTCCTCATTGTATCCTTGTGGCGATTTCAGTCCCTTGCGTCAGCAAGTCTGAATTCCCTGACTGTACTCAGCGCTGTTATTACGGGCACGTGGTTATGAAAGATTCCGCCAGGGAATTCAGGCCTATAAAATTCTCTGTTGATCCGAATCGAATAGGGCAGAATTTATATCGACTTCCGCAGAGGAAAATATAACAGTGCAGTAGAACAGTTGGTGATGAATTGATTTTCGTCTACACCCGAGTTTATTCTGTAATAACGTGAAACGGTCTAGTATTTAGTAGGCCTACTCCGCGTCTGTAGGTCCCGGCTTCAAGTCTCGGTCCGGATTTCGGTTACCCTGGAAAGTATTTAATGTCATTTTCCTGAAGCTCTAGATTATTGGATAACGCCTTAAACTATGTCATGGTCACTCCCCAGTTCGTTATTCACTTGTCATCCTATTGTTCTATCCTATATCATCTGAGAAACTGAATATGTCGTTAAATAAATCAAGAATAAATTAAATCCATGGAACACGAAAGTTCATTGCCGTGTTCAAACTAATATATCATATGTAAGACTTGAGGTTCTCACAGCGATGAGTATGAATATTTCCGTCTTCTGGGTTGTTGCGCTGTGTAGTCTGGTCGATATTAACCAACGTTTCAGAGGTCATACTGCCTCCGTCATCAGGGCGATGAGTATGAAGATTTCCGTCTTCTGGGTTGTTGCGTTGTGTAGTCTGGTCGATGTTAACCAACGTTTCAGAGATCATACTGCCTCCGTCATCAGAGTATGAAGATTTCTGTCTTCTGGGTTGTTGTGCTGTGTAGTCTGGTCGATGTTAACCAACGTTTCAGAGATCATACTGCCTCCGTCATCAGCATACTTTGTAAGTATCTGAGTTCAGTCAAGATTATTTCACGTTGTTCCTGTAAGATCGATTTAAATATTGTTCTTCCATCTACATTTATGTCTGCCAGGTGGCCTCTTTGTTTCTGATGTTCAGAATGAGATTACGTATTCATTTCTCATCATATCCATGCATGCTGCATGTCTCGCTTATCTCATCTTCCTTTATTTTAACAACCTAAGTTGTATTTTACGAGGAGTATAAACCAGTAAGAACCCTATTCTCCTATTACTTAGCTTTGGTCTGGACGTCTCCTCTGTCCATATAAACCATAATATAAAATTATATTTTGGTTTTTATCTGTAATTAATGTTTCAGATATAATGTAAATTAAAATTATTATACTATTATTGTACTAAGCAACACCAAATTATTATAAAGATGCTTTTTAAGTTTGATTTTATTCCATATTGCTTTATTATCTCATAAAGGGCATGATTATCTAGACGTATTTCTGGTTTAACAGTCCAAAAATGATACGTTCTGTTAGCCATACCAAAATTTCACAAGTAACACATCAATTTTGTAGTGAAAAATTCCTACAACTTGGTACGAATGTCAAGTCATTTCAGATCACTCTGCTTTACCACCGTCAATAAAACCAAAAGGTGGTAACGCGAATTTCTGAGGTGTGAAAGATGGTGATTACCCTAAAGGAATTCTAGTGTACTACATCCTATAGATTCTCAAACAGTAAGTAACAGTAATTTCTGTATAACTCGAATCAACATGGATAACGGCGTGAATATTTTAATTAACTTTCACTGTGATGACGATAACTAATTAATCAATGGATCACACAGGCTTGTCATGAAAGTTCTTGCAGGGTATACGTACACTTTTTATGCAATGCCAACTAGTGTATAGGCCGATGAAATTTAACAGGGGATATATATTTATTTTCACAGTCTATACACAAACGTTGTAGTTTCGATGGATAAGACCTCATCTTCAGGTTTATATCAATTTTATAATATTTTAAAATTATTAGATATTTTTATGCAATGTATTATATTGATCTGTGGTTTGTTTGTGGATTTTCTATTTTCATGATGAGTTGTTTGTTTTGTAGTCAGACGTTTATTTTCTGTGGAATTAATGTTTAATTATTATCATGAAAATGAGTATGGAATTGACATAGGAAATAAATAAATAGAAATATTAAATGTAAAATGACGCATCTAAGCTACAAATTAACAGGGGATGTTTTCATATCTTAATTTCTCACTTTCTTTCTGCCTTTTCTATTTATTTTTATTGGCTACTTTTTATCCTTCACTCTTCTCTCCCGTATCTTTTTCCTATTCCCTTAATATCTCAGTACATTTTCCCCTTCTACCACTTTCTTACTTCTCACGTCTCATCTCTTCGCATTGCCTAAAATCATTTATATAAATATATCACGCTTCCTTCTTAAGTAACCTAATATCACATAAACCAGGATTATACGCACACTTCATAAAAATGTGGTCTTATATTATCCATCCCTCATAACTTATTCCGTTAAAACTGTTCTGCTGTTACGTCGTATCGATATCTCGTGAAAACAAAGAACCACATTCCAAATTATGTTTTGGTTCCTCGAAGACAGAACATTTTGTCATCTTACGTCATTGCTTGTAACTTCATTCATCAACGATTTTACGTCATACGTTGTTAAGTCACGTAGCGTTTCCCGCAAGGTCCCCGACAATTCACCGCGAACTGCCCTTTATGTGTATAATCATAAACATGACGACGTTGCGAAGCTTTGAGATTATGATGTGAATGTCGTCAGGTTAAGGTACGGAGGAATGGGTTTGTCATTGGTGGGTCCATTAGACAGAGCTGGGTCCAGTGATGGACACTGGATCTGCCTACGGGGCCCACCACAGTAGACACCCGTCTCCACAACCCATATCTGACGACTGAAACAGAATCAGTCTCTGAAACGTCGTGTATTTTTTAACAAATAACCAAGCTGATTGCCAATGTCCAAAATAACGGCCAAGCCTATAGTAACACCACTGTCAGATCCTTTTAGATTTAACTCGGCTGAATTACTTCCTTCTTCCGGATAGCCTTACCATATGGACCAAAGTACAAGAAAAGATTGTACATCTTAAGTTTCCTCAAAACGTCTTGTTAACGTGATAGAGGATATTTTTTTGGAACGGTTCAATATATTTCGACACAAGTAGCTGGAAAGTATATAAAACTAGACCTATGATATTATTTCAAACTGTATTTTAATTCTTTAAATTCTTATACTGTCATAGTCCAATTTCAAATGGCCCTAACTAATAAATTAACTCCCTGATAGCAGAACCCGCAGGTTCAACACTCTCAACACCAAAGCCCAATACCAGACTTGATCCTGAGCTAATTCTATCCATTTACCATCCTCATGGCTTACCTCCCTAAGATCTATCTTGATGTTATCCTCCCATCTCCTTCTTGGTCTGCCCAACGGTCGTTTTCCAGGATTCCCCACCAAAACTCTTTATGCACCCCTTGCCTGGCCCATGTGTGCTACATGTATAGCCCATCGAAGGCTCCTAGATTTCATTGTCCTCACTATGCTATGTGACACGTATACGAGGTGCGATCGGAAAGTTTCAAGACTGTGTCAATAGAGGGCGAACCGGATATAGTACGAGCTTCTGCCGCTAGGGGGTGCAGCCTACATTCATAGTGAATCGTAATTCTCGGAGCTCCTCGTAATGCAATGTTATAAATTACCCACTTATTTCATCCCTGCCAGGTCCGAATATCTTAATGAATATCCTGATTTCAAACACTTGTAATCTACGTTCTTCCTTCTAGGTAAGAGACTATGTTTTATAACCATACAAGACAACAGGCAAAATTGTTGTTTTTTTTCCGTGATCTTCAGTGTCTTGGATAGCAAACGAGTTTTAATTTCAAACGGTTCAGTAAGGAGAGATAATATGTTATTAAAGGAAGATACTAAGTGTGGATTTTTTGTAAGTTTATCAGATCAAGGGAAAGGAAAGGAAATTACAGCCCCAGAAATCTGACTCCCTGCAGATTGATTAGAAGCAAGGAAACCACTGGTTCAAAGACTTTTATAAGGCGGCATTTTCCAGGAATAAAACAGGAGATCAAGGGAAAAGTTTTATCTCTGTTGTTCAAAAAATAAGTTCATAGCCGGATGAAAATCTGTGCTACAAACTTGTAATCCGTGACCAAATTTTAGCTGTTTGTGACATTTGAGCTTAACGATGAAATTAGTGGCTTTAGAACCGAGGACGGTATTTGTACCTAAGCGAAAGAACGTAACAGGAGGACAGAGATAATGGTGTGGTGACTTCATGGAACTCTTCTGCGCTTAATGTTGTTGTGGTCACTGAATAAATAAGATGAGACAGGTGGGACATATAGCACGCACTGGGATATGAGAATTATGTGAAAGAGTTAAGCGAGGTGAACTTCAGAAGAGGCCTCTTTTGGGGCCTAGGGAGGATGGATCTGAAAAACGGGTTGTGGCACGTGGACTGAATTGAACATTCTTAGGGTAGAGCCAAATAGCGAGCTCTTGTAAACACGGCGATTAAACCTTGGTCTCCATAAAATGGCCAACTTCTGACACGCTTAAGAAAGGGCTTTTTAGACAGCAGAGCAGGTTCATTTGGTGGGTTAGTTTATAAGTATAGGCTAATGTCATAAGATTAAAATTAATTTTATCCCATTATATTATTTTCATTTGTTGACTGACGTTTATGTAATTAGTGAAATAACTAAAAGGAAAAGTTAATTTTACACAGAATATACACATATATCAAAGCTCACTGAAAATATAGTAAATGTTTAAACATTTGGGACAGACAGTAAAAAAATATAATTAAATTCAGAAATACACTGCGAAGAAACAGCCTACTGGATGACACGTTCTACAGTTAAGTTCTAAACCTTCAAATTTCCATTCGCACTTAAAAATTTGGATATGCTAAACTTCTTGTGTTTTACGGGTGTTTAAATTTGGCCTCTCGGTCTAAGGGAAGAACATAGAAGAAATTCTTAGTTGACAACTGAGGATGATGTGTGATTCTAGTCAGGAAGTAGATGTCGCTGCTTAAAAAGATGCTTCATAACTCGAAGTCTTTACCAACTGTTGTTAGAAGAATTGAATAGGCATGGCATGTAGCACGCATTTGAAAGGGTATAGATGATAACAGCATTCAACATTTTAGACCTGAAGGGAAAGTATCAGTTTGGAGACCTAGGAGTACACAGTTCCTCTAAAAGATGGAGAATTTCTCAATAAAATAAAATGTTGTGGAGAATTTCTTGTCTAACTCTCAAATATTGACTTCTCAAGAAAGGCTGTGACACAGAATGTAACGCTTAGTGGTACATACGAGATAATTGAGAATTATACTGAATAAAGCCCTGGATGCCTGTTTCAATTTCCTGTGATGTCCTGAAGGACAGATGGTAGCAGTCATGATAATCACACCGAGATAAAGGGATTTGAACATGGGACCTACGGAATATGAAACAGGACAAATCACCGAACGAGGCATTCAGTGATTAGTTACGCGTTTGGTTCCAACTTTCCTCAAAAATCCTCCGAGTTGTTCACAACGAATTTTTGTTTTCGCCATGGACAAAAATAAAAGTTTCAGCACAAATCTCGGGTCTTTTAAATCCGATACAAAGGAACGTATGACCGATTGGCCAGTCTGTAGAATATCTCAGATTTCGTGCAAATAAGTGATTTTTTTTATAAAATAAAAGCATACTAACCAAAATGATGGGTTTACTATGGATATATCAGTGTTTATGCGTAAGTCATAACATATAAGTATCTTATGATTAATCATTAATGTATGTACGCCCTTATAATAAAATTTATAACACGTGGAACGTCATATCCATGTTCCCTATACGCTGTGACAGGTTAAAACATTGCTAGATCTGTCGAAATATAACCTAGTTCCACAGCTTGTTTTAGACACAGAGTAGGAAAGCAAAGACATTTCTGTAAGTCTAACAAATTAAATAATAATATGTTTATAGTTTAGATGCGTCATGTTTGTGTTTTCAATTGATACATATATTTATTCTTCAAGTCTATACACAAAACATTTTAATATTGATGTTTAAAATTAAAATTGATATAAATAATTCGCGCTATTCATCGTTTTTCTCGATGTTACAATTTGCGCTATATATTACAACATGTTTCGATGTCTCAGCATCATCTTCAGGTTTATTTTTTTTATTTTTTTTTTAAACTATTCAATATTTTTTAATGCACGCTTTTCGGTAATTGTAGATTGTAGGTTGTAGTTGTGGATGTTCCTTTTATCTTCTGATTCTTTGCATCAATAAACATCAATATTAAAATGTTTTGTGTATAGACTTGAAGAATAAATATATGTATCAATAATATGTTATTGTTAAATAAGTGTGTTACAAATGTTATTTTAAAAAATCATTTGATATTTCATTTAAAATTATAGTAGTTGCTAAAGGCTTCCATAGTTGGACAAGCCTTACAAAATAAAAGTTGTGGTCACGTGTCAACAAACTAAGTAACTATCCCAATTCCAAGTAGCAGAGACGTTCCTGAGAAGCTTACATTCGGTTATATTGGTTTTACAGAAGAAGGGCAATATCTTGACCGTCCGAGCGACCATCCGTTTCCGCTCCATTTCACTCCTTGTTCCAACTGCTTTGCCGCATTGAGGTCGTCGCCCCGTTCGTCGCGATGTGTAACTCTACACGAGGACACAGCATTTTATCTCTTCCCACTTCTTAAAAGTTTCAAGTTCCGTTGCTTTGGAGGTAGCGGTCTAAATAACTTCAAGATCTTTCTGTGTTAAGAATTCTTTCTGTGACTTTTTGCGTGTAAAATTTATGTAACATTCACACAACGACACAACGTAGCGATAAATGGCCGAAGATATCAAATATCTAAATATTTTAGTGTTATATTTGCCTGTAATGTGCCATGTCAGAAGTTTTCAGCGACTTAATACTGAATAATGTATGGAAGTTGGTGGTACTTTTATCTTATGTAGCAAGTGAATAAACTTAACTTACTTATTTTCTAGAAATTAACACACGCATTTCTGATAATGGTATCTAAGTAAACCGGTATGTCTGGAGTCAGTTCACGGAGTCAGCGGGGTTTTCCTCAAGACACACCACCATATCTAGAGAGCTCTGGGGTCTATCCAGCCTACTATTGGCGGTACGGTCAGTACAGATGGCTCATTTCGCCAGGGTTAAACCTAACTGAGCGTGAAGCTTGTAACTGGCCTCCATTTTTATCCGAGGTTTAGAATGCGTGGAGATTTTCCTTCATTTCCACACCTCTCTACATGGACAGTTGTAACATTGATTTTATTCGTTTAAAATGTCAAATTCTGTTTGTTTCCTTGATGAAATCATTACCACAAAAAGAAGCCAAAACGAATGTACTTATCCGTGTAAATCGCCCGTTGTCGTCCAATCTTAACTGAAAATAAAGTGTCCAGACAATTTTGCATGAAATTTCCGAATATCAGATTTCATAGAAATCCGTTCCGCTGATCAGGGACGGATGTACGGACAAAATTATTTAATAGGCGGTCCACGGAGATGAGAAATTCGAGCTCTGAATTCTGGGGCTCGGATTTGTGTATTGGAATTGTGTTATAAACGTCCCGATTTCAAGCCCGACCGTTGTTGTTAATACAGAAAGGCGACTCCGCTGGGCTAGTGATTGACGTACTAGTCTTTTGTTCTAAAAGTCGATAATTTGGTCGCGGTTATATCTCTGCAGAGATCCTGTTAATTGGTCCTTCCATCAGCCTGTCTCACAAACAACAGACACCCCAAATAATATAACAATCGGATAGAGACTAAAGCGATTTTCGTAAAATGTATCACTAGGAGCTTTTGCTATTAATTATCAGCGGTTTCTACTTTAATGCAGATCGGGAAATTTTAATGACCACTTTACGTAAGACCATTTACTTAATGGATCGATGTTGACCAACTAATTGGTCTTTGTAATGGTTGCGCTTTTCATCTTAGTTAGTCGTACGTGGTGTTTTCTTTGAGGTAGGAACTAAGTATTCTGTTTTCCATAACGTCAGACCAACCACAAAAGTCTTGGACTTTTTTAATAAGCTGATGCCCCCCTCCCCCCCCAAGAAATAAAGCGTCTCTCACCTCTACTTCATAATTCTTTATGTTTCCGCTGCTAACTACTCTCCCCCCCCTCTCTCTCTCTCTCTCTCTCTCTCAACCAATTTATCTTTGTAATGGTCGAGGGTTGTATTTTCTTTGAGACAGATAATTAATGTTCTGGTTTCCATGACAACGTCAGACCAACCAATGGGACTTTGTAATGGTCACACGTTGTTTTCTTTTACGTAGGAACTGAATGTTCTTGTTCTCATGACACCGTCAATTGGATGAGCAGCTAAGTCCCGAAAAATAGCGAAAAAGAAAGTCCCTCTATGAAATTAATTGACTTTCCCAAAAACAGTCCGTGACTCGTTCAAACGGAACCCAGCAATTTAAAACATTTATAAAGCTTCAGCATTCTGCACATTCAGGAACTACGTCTGCAGTTTGTATATTTTAATGACGTTTGTCGGCTAGAAGTCTGTATGTATCTGAAAATTTCTGTTATCGGCCAGCATGACCGAGGATTCCGACGTGTCGTTCTGTGAGAAATTTGAGTTTTAACCATCGTTTAAAATTACACTTGTTTGCTTCAAACATACACAGTCCTACTCTAGGTTTTCACAAAATTTTGTGTCAGATCAACCAACTCATGAACGTGTTTTTTTTTGTTTTTTTTTTCATGACGTACTGAATTTTCTGCTTGCCACGACAATGTTAAATCAGCGTCTAACCTACTGAAATTTCATGTTCGTCCGTTTTTAAAACGGCTTCAACACTTCGCTTTGATTCCTAACGCAATAACAGAGCGAAAACTCCGTAATAGTTATAAAAAATGAGTACATTTGCTCTTTTTTATTTATTTTTTTTATTAGTGTTCTGTCTGACGACAGGTCCATATGAACAGGATCCTTCCATCCTTTTCTCGGACTGGGACCTGTTCATATACGTTCTTGGCAGATGATCCAGAAGTGGGTTGCCATTGCCTTCTTCTGTGTGTGAATGAAGTAATTGTTGGGATGCCACGGAG
>NW_019060034.1:527950-544077 GCF_000696155.1 Zootermopsis nevadensis
ACCGCTTAAAATAGTTAATTAAAACCGCCGAGAATAGCTATTACTATGTATAAAAGCCAATCAGTCTTTTTCATGTCACGCCAGCATGGACTGCGGTGGTTTTGAATTTCACTGGTTTCGAGACAGATTGTTATCGGCGACAAAAAAGGACGATACATTTAAAAGGATATGTTTATACAATAACATGATTCATAACAGTAAATCTGAAAGAAAAGTTGCCATCTAATTTTTGCAGGAAGTTGATAGGAGGAAGACCACTTCGCCTGCACCTTTGATATCCTGCACCTCTTAACGGATTTCGATTAAATGCAGCATAAGAGGGGTGTACAGTATCAAATTGTGTATGCTAATTATTTATCAGCACGTTTCGTCTTAATAAACGAACTACTAGTTACTACTAGCACCCGGTACACGCCATATAGATCGCTTGGGTGGAGAGAGTATAGCTCCTCGGCACTAGATGGGGGTGAGTGGTCAGCATCACGCCCCGGCCGTACTTTACCCCCGGGAAAGGATCCCGGTACCCATTGGATAGGAGGCTGGGTGGGCCCCAGAGCCGGTCTGGACGTAGAGGCTAGAGGAAAAATCCTCTGGTTTGTCAAGTTAAGGGAAGAACGCAGGCTGAGGGTGTTTGAACCTAAGAGGGAGAAAACGACAGGAAACTGAAGACAATTGCACAATGAAGAGCTCGATCATTTCTAATCTTCATCAAATATTGTTAGAATCATTAAATTGAGAAGGGAAAGGTTGGTTGGGCATGTATCGCCCAAGTGATCAATGATGAATGCGTACAATACGTTGGCTTGAAAGTCTGAAACGATTAAACATCCCCGAAGACCTAGTCATAGATGAGAAATAATTTTGGAGGTCATGGTTTGAATTGATCTCGATTAGGATAGTAACCAATGGTGAGCTTTCTGAGTTCGATAATGAACCTTCTGTTTCCATAAAAGTCAAGGAATTTCTTGACTAACTGAACAAGCTTTTAACTTCTCACGTACTCTAACCCAAATACTTAGTTAAATGACTGTTTGAACTCTTCTGCTGAGAAATGATTAACAATTTCTTTCTTTATGGGGACCTGCGGGTTTCAGCTGCGCTGGAAGGCGGTCGAATCCACTCTCATAAACACAAACACTTCTCTTAAAATCTTTTTGGAGCAGCCGCGTACGAGATAAGTCGTGTGTGACACTGTAACGTCGGTTTTATATTTGTACCACGCGAACCACGAGACCAAATTGCGTGCTGCCGAGCAGAACAACATTGTACAGTCAGAAATCTGGTGGCCCAACAATATAAATCCTTATATATCAGCGGCTGAAGCTTAATTAGTAAATTTCGGTTTTCGGAGATAAGCCATGTAAAAAATATTTAGTTTGCCAATGTTTTGGCCAATATTACAGTTGACGTACCGCCACGGTGGTCTAGCGGTTAGAACGCTGGCCTTGTAATCCTGGGGTCTCGGGTTCGATTCCAGGCGGTGCCCGAATTTATAACTTGTGTTGGGCAAGGCCGTGGTCTAGGCAACACGGAGTTTTCCTCCGTGGCATCCCAACAATTACTCCATTCACACACAGAAGAAGGCAATGGCAAACCACTGCTGGATCATCTGCCAAGAACGTATATGAACAGGTCCCAGACCGAGAAAATGATGGAAGGATCCTGTTCATATGGACATGTCGTCAGACAGAACACTAAATAAAAAAAAAATTACAAGTGGCGCTATTATCGGTGCCAGAATATTGCAGGAAATTTCTAAAGTGCGATTTTAGGGTCGTTCAAAATGACATAAACTTTGTACCAAATTTCATCCAAATCCATCCAACGGTTCTCGAGGTAAATTCGTTTCTCCGTGGCATCCTAACAATTACTCCATTCACACACAGAAGAAGGCAATGGCAAACCACTTCTGGATCATCTGCCAAGAACGTATAAGAACAGGTCCCAGTCCGAGAAAAGGATGGAAGGATCCAGTTCATATGGACCTGTCGTCAGACAGAACACTAAATAAATAAAAAAATAGGTCAGGTAGTTGGAGACCTTTCAGGAGGCTGGAGGCGCGATAAATTTTATTTCAACAGTCCTGACATCGTTCTGCTATTCAACTTCTCTTCCGACACCTTTTTTGTTTCCTGTCTTCTTGTCGTCAAGAGAGATACAGGATAAACTGTAACCTCTTCTCTTCTGTATGAAGCTTATTCCATTCCCATGAACCTAACAAGTCGGCAGGCAAAAACTCTTTAAGCATCTTTTCGTAAGCACCCAGCTAATAAAATCCTTCTTAAATCTCCTCTTCTGCTACCTACTTCTCAACACCTCATTTCTTTGTCACATTATCACTAAACTTTATTTTATCTTCTCTTCCTCTTACCGAGGAGTCCCTAAATGTCTCCACATGACCTCGTTTCTTGGACCTGCTCATTCCCGATTGGACAACAGCCTCTTCCCCTGTTTTGCCAGTCTCGTTCTTCGAATTTCACTCTGCCTGCTACATTGAGGTCGCTGGTTGTTTATTCTTCGGTTGATCATATGAGGCTTCCTCTACCCTCAAAATACTTTCACCCTGAACATGGTAACCGCACTGTTTGCCGAAACGTTGGAAAATCTCAATTTTGCTTTGGTTATCAGTGAAAACCGGGCATTAATACCAGTCTTGCCTTTCGCTGCGTTAATGTATTTCGTTAGGCCTGTAATTAATTTAAGAAACAACATTGCTGTACTGTCACTACCTCCTGCTTTGCTGTCTGCATCGTGCTCCTCCGCCACAGGCAAAGTTCCTGGAACAACAATCTGATCATTTACCGCGTATTGCTGTCTTTGTCTGCAACTGAAGTTGTATTTCATGTTAACATTTTCCTGCTTCTTCGCTGTTGCTTAAGATTCAACTTTATTTTTTCATGGTACATTTTCCCTTTAAACACAACGGAGGCCTATTAGTTAGTGGTTAGCAAAAAGCTTTATCATGGCGACGGGCTGTTGGAGGCTTTGTACCATAGCTGGCTTATGATATAGTACATGTCAGGAATAATAAAAGAAAATGCTTTCGGGGGAACAACATGGTGTACCAAAAGTTTGCAGCAGTAAATCAAACTCTGCTCGGAGGATATGAGGCTCGCTGCAATCATCGCGCCTGCAGTCACTGCCTCCTCCTCCTTCTCTTCCTCCTCCTTCTCTTCCTCCTCCTTCTCTTCCTCCTCCTTCTCTTCCTCCTCCTTCTCTTCCTCCTCCTTCTCTTCCTCCTCCTTCTCTTCCTCCTCCTTCTCTTCCTCCTCCTTCTCTTCCTCCTCCTTCTCTTCCTCCTCCTTCTCTTCCTCCTCCTTCTCTTCCTCCTCCTTCTCTTCCTCCTCCTTCTCTTCCTCCTCCTTCTCTTCCTCCTCCTTCTCTTCCTCCTCCTTCTCCTCCTCTTCCTCCTCCTCTTCCTTCTCCTCTTCCTCCTCCTCTTCCTCCTCCTCTTCCTTCTCCTCTTCCTCCTCCTCTTCCTCCTCCTCTTCCTTCTCCTCTTCCTCCTCCTCTTCCTCCTCCTCTTCTTCCTCCTCCTCCTCCTTCTCCTCCTCCTCTTCTTCTTCCTCTTCCTCCTCCTCTTCCTCCTCCTCCTCCTCTTCCCCTCCTTCTACCTCTTCCTCCTCCTCCTCCTCCTCTTCCTTCTCCTTTTCCTCCTCCTCCTCCTTTTCCTCCTCCTCTTCCTCTCATTCTACCTCTTCCTCCTATTCCTCCTCCTCCGCTGCGGGTCACTGCCGTAACAACTTTGTTCATAACTCTGTTAATTGATTCGGTACCTGCAGTTGAAAGAACCTTACGGGACATTTAATGTGGTAATTATTGGCTTTTATGCGCACGCGCATGTGTGTGAGTGTGTGTGTCCACATTCCCGCTGCACAATGTGGGCGAGAAACGTAATTATTAGCAGCAATTAGGACGCTCCTATTTTATGGACGAGGTGAAATGGCTACATTTGCTTTTCCTGGTATCAGATTGTAAGCGGATAATTAATGAGGAGTTCTAGGATGAGTGTCATTTGAAGATTAATGTGTCAAAATAATCATCACCATCCAACAGTCACTTGTTCCGTTTCTCGCTTGTTCGCCCGCCCGAAATTCACCTCCAGACGTTGTGCTCGGCTTCCTAATGCACGTGGTTTGTAGTTTGTTAATAGTTTCGGAAGTCTGTCACTTTGCATTCTGTCAACATGTTGAGTCCAAATGGTTTCACGAGTTCTCCTTTGTTCGGCGGAGGCTGAAGTTCTTTTATGTGTCTTCGTTTCTTTTATAGTCAATCCAAGTGTGTTTCCCTGTTCTCATAAATTTCATTTCAGCGAATGTATTTCTTTTTTCCTCCTTTGGTGTTTTCTTTTATTGATCAGTTTTTACTCCCATATGAAATAATCGAAATAATGCAACTTTTTCTATAACTACCTGGAATTTTATATTTTTTCAGAACAATTTAATATAGATCAGGTCATCTAGATACTACCCGTTATGTACAATTATTGGCATAGTGCTGTTGTTATAGATCACGAATATCACATGAACGTCACACGGACTATAATTATAAAGTTCAAACCAGAACTCTTCGACCATATTTCTTTTTTAATATTATCCTCCCTTCTTCACTTAAGAATCCCACTTGATATAACAATGTCCCTGTCATAATTTCATTGTCATTCGTATCTAACAATATTACCTACAAATTCCTACGTTATTTTAAATAATAACAAGGTTTAGTTTGTGTAAATATAGCATCATTTATGTTATTTCTTTCAAATAAATACAAATATTAATAGAAGGGGTGTTAGCAACAAATGGACACACTGTGTGGTTGCGAAGTGTACTACTATTGTTGAGTCGCCCTGATGATGGAGGCAGCAAGGACCCATCTTCTAAATAACATCTGTTGAAGCAGCATTATCTTAGGGTAGCTAATAAGTCCTTTGAAAGGGTTACAAAGTCCAAATATCGGGGAACAACAATAACAAATGAAAATGACACTCATGAGGAAGTTAGGAGGAGATTAAATTCTGGAAATGCTTGCTACTTCTCAGTTCAAAATATTTTGTCTTCCCGTCTGATTTCTAAGAACCTGAAAATTAAAGTATACAAAACAATAATCTTTTGAAGGAGACTGGATTTTGTTGGCCCAGGATGGAGGTGGAGGGCTTTGGTTGATTCGGTGATGAACCTACGGGTTCGGTAAGCCATCTAGTTAGTTAGTTAGTTAGTTAGTTAGTTAGTTAGTTAGTTAGTTAGTTAGTTAGTTAGTTAGTTAGTTAGTTAGTTAGTTAGTTAGTTAGTTAGTTAGTTAGTTAGTTAGTTAGTTAGTTAGTTAGTTAGTTAGTTAGTTAGTTAGTTAGTTAGTTAGTTAGTTAGTTAGTTAGTTAGTTAGTTAGTTAGTTAGTTAGTTAGTTAGTTAGTTAGTTAGTTAGTTAGTTAGTTAGTTAGTTAGTTAGTTAGTTAGTTAGTTGAAGCAGCATCGTTGAGTTTCCTAAGAATCGCGATGAAATTCATTACATTTAACACAAAACAAAATAGGTCTGTTAGTCAAGTGACTGACTATAGGCTGGATTACTGGGGTTCAATTCCCGACAGGGGAAGATGTATCTTTTCGCTGTCATCCATCCCCTATCCAAAGGGTATCCAGACCCCTTTCAACGAGGGAGTTGGCCTGAACTCTGGAAGAAACATCTAGGAATCCATAAAACACCTGTCAGGATTCTGTTGTAGCAGTTACTCTCTTCGAAATCAGATATGACAATTTCAACCTTGTCAGAGTCAACAATTTTTTATTTCCTTTCCGACCTTGGGTTAAACACAAAATCAAGCCACGTTAGTCATGGGTCGTAGCTCAACTTTTTTAACACCCTACGACATTTCATATTGGCTAGTTAGAGCAAGGGACAAGTCCGTAGCTTTTCTTTGCTTCACTGACCAGGAGTTTAAATTCGAAGAACCATCATTAAGCCAATCAGAGATGTTTTCTGAAGTGTGAAGATTCACAATCAGAAGCGTATGGTTAGAATTATCCAATCACGTGTGAGGGATTCACGATTTCCAAAACCCCACACTCGGGTACGAAATATTGAACAGAAGAAATTTTTCTGTGGGCCAGGGTGAACTATGACCACTATTAAAATTAGAAGCTACCTAAAAGAAAATATCTAAAATTTACAGATAAAAATGACAAATTAGGATAATAAAAATATCAAAAGTATAGACGTAGTTCTAAAAAAATTAAAGAAGATTCACAAGAACTGGTAAGCAGATCAGTAAATATTACGAAAATATATTTGCAATATTTTTTCGGATTTTTATTTTTGAAATATTTGCTTTTCTTGTGGGGAAATACGTGGATTATAGGAATTTATACCCTAGTATAAAAGTGTGTAGTTTTAGAGTTGACCATCCGATAACACGTCTTGCCAGTTTATCAGGCTCCCATGTTGATTAATTAAAGCACTGAACAGTTTAGACCGCACATCCCATTAACACTGCGCCGAACCCCAAATTATTTCCACGTCAACCCTGAAGAAATTGACCGTATATCTTCTAAGAAAGGCGGTTGTACACCATATCACTATGGGCTTCTATTCACGTCAATTTTTCACAAATTTGTAACATCTATTATTTATGATATAGAATATTACCTAGAGCTGATTGTAGCATCAACAGAATCAGGTAAACTACACTTAACAAGCTCCTCGTAAGTGAAGTATCCACACCGTTCAAGGTGTAAGTCTATTGTTTTGTTTATTTCACGTTGTGGTAATCAACGTTTAACAAACGCACGCTTCAAGGTCAAGGAATGACTTCACTCCTCGCAAGGGAAAATAGCGACAGTGACAATACCGTCGTACCAAGTTTTGCTGAAATCTGTTCAATTCTTCCGATGACATATTGCAACCATGGCTGTGGAGTCGGAAGCAATTTTAGATGGAGTCGGTAAAAATGTACCAACTCCGACTCCAATGTCAATCCTTAAAAAAATAATATTTTAACACTTTCGCTGTGAGCCTCCGGTGGCCTCACGCTTAGGTACATTCAACGACGCGTTGAGCCACGTCGTGTGGGAATAATGCCTTGTAATTTTGGCTCCGGTACCTTAAGAATACAAACTGTCTACAAATCAACCGATTTCTACAATAACCATTAGACTTATACTTAAATGTAGGTTGTAAGTCTAAAAAGTAGCCTGATGATTCACTGGTGGGGATGAAATCTCTTATGGTGTCATTTACCATTTTAGTAGGTTTGCCCTTATTAATACATATTGAGCTTTTATGAAGGATTCGGGGTCGGAGTCGGAGATTTTAGTACCGACCCCACAGCCCTGATTGGAACCAAACCATTTATTTTAAAGGGACTACTGAACTATGAAGGAACCAGTAGAACTGTCATGGCGTCTCAGACAGTAGCTTAAAAAAAATTTCACGTCACTTTAATCCAGAGTTATACTAAGTCCACTTTGATGTAATGCGGATTAAACATCGTAAAGCAGATTTCTTTCCCAGTTAACCGCAGCATGGTTAGTCCATAATCCGGATTATTTCGGCAAACAACGAGCGTGAAGTAACCTGGCCGACATTATATACGTCTCTATCTTGCGTGTAAGTGGATCCAATTACAGTTAATTTAATTGGATTCTACTGGGTGTTTAAAAACTTATTTCTTTGTATATATTTATATATATATATTTATTTTGTACAGTCTATACACAAACGTTTGACGTTTATTGGTGGTGTAAAAATTATATAATATTAAAACATTTTGTTGTGTAAAATATTATATTATATTAGCGCTCTTAATCGTAAATAAGATTTTACATTATATTTTTTAGCGCTTTTATTAAAACGACATGTTTCGACGGGTAATATTATATAATTTTTACAACACCAATAAACTTCAAACGTTTGTGTATAGACTGTACAAAATAAATATATTTAATCAAACACAAACATGACGCATATAAGATACAAATTATTTCTTTGTGTTCCGGTCCTCTGGGCTGTTGTTTCATGTATTGTTGTACGTTCGTTACTTCAACCCTGAAGGTGGAAAAGGAGCTAGCATTTTCCTCCGAAACGTTTGTATGCAGAAAGAAGACTACACTGCACATGCACCCAGAAATCCAGTCTTAGACCAGTCATAGCTTGTTTCTCTCCAGTGTCGATTCTCTGTTACTGCTCTTAATTTTTCAGAACTATTTTAATTGTATACAAGAACAAACGATGCCCACGCAACTAATTCCCTTGTGTAAAATTTTATATTTAAGCACCGCTAATATTTAAATTCGCCGCCACTAAACAAGATTTTGACCTATTTTTATCCATCACAAAAACTTAAAAACCTATTTCCCTGAGATCAAACTCAATGTTATCTTTTATTCTCTTCATATATTTAAAGTATTTTACGACATGACCTCACCAAAATTCGGAATGCATTGTCTTTCTCATCTAGACAATATTCGCCCATCACAGCCTTCTAATCGAGATACAATAGATCTATTACATATAACACTAAAAGATCATGGAGACTTTGTTGTTTCCTTCCCAATACTTCCCAGTTTACCGGATTTAGTGTATAATGAGAAACTCATCTCATCGTTAAGTATGAAAAATTACTCGAATTTAAGATGCGTGTTAAACAATGAGTTATGTAGGTCGTTAAAAATCAGATGTTTCTCCGTGGCTAAGGCCAACACTGTGGAGACGTACAACGGACCTTGAGATAAAGCTCCACGTACTCTTAATCTCGGTCCCATTCGGTGACTGGAGGGTAGCTGTAGGCCCCATTGGAGTGAGTTACTGAACCCAAAAACGAACACAGAGAACATCTTGTTGATGTGTGAAGTCTTCGTCCTTCTGAGAAGTATAGTTTGATAATCAGAGATCCTTAATATGGATTGGTACGGTGAAGTCGTATTGGATTAACAATCAATAAAGTTACGAAAACCTGCTTTCTCAGTTTTAATCAAACAGAATCATTAAACATCGCTCTCTGTTTCTGATCGTGTTACCAAAATTAGCAGCCAGCTGCAGCAGAAAGCATCAACAGTCCTGAACAAGAACCAATTCTTAAATATAAACAAATCTAATTCTACCTGTTGTTTTGTATGGGTATGAGATTAGATCTCTCACTGTGGGTTATTATTATTTAGTGTTCTGTCTGACGACAGGTCCATATGAACAGGATTCTTCCATCCTTTTCTCGGACTGGGACCTGTTCATATACGTTCTTGGCAGATGATCCAGAAGTGGTTTGCCATTGCCTTCTTCTGTGTGTGAATGGAGTAATTGTTGGGATGCCACGGAGGAAAACTCCGGTTGCCTAGACCATGGCCTTGCCCAACACAAGTTATAAATTCGGGCACCGCCGGGTGTCGAGAATAAACTGCCGACGAGAATATCTGGAACTAAGACACAGGAATTATTAAGAAAATGAAACCGAGTTGCGTAATGAGGAAATTCATAAGTTAAAATATTTCGAAAAAACTTTTGTTGAATGAGCAGTTGAGGTGGAAGGGGAAGATAAGAGTGGAGCATGTAGCATGCATGGCGATGTGAGAAATGCAAAACAGTTCTGTTCTACAACTCTGAGCAGAAGAACGAACTAAGGGGATTTAGGCACAGATGGGACGAGGTCCTAAAATTGAATCAGTCGTTTACAAAACAGCACGAGTCCACAGCTATTGCTACCATGGTAATCACCACGCATCGATTCCCATCAGAATCACATGAGTCCAAGCCTGTATTTTTCGTGTACAACCATATCTATCGCCTGCCTGAAAACAAAACGACGTGAGTCCTGGACTTATGTTATGTTATTGATCTCCGCTGACTCACCATAAGGAAACAACTGGAAACCACAGACAGTTAAATGGGTCAACCCAGCCTCGTTCATACCCTGCCTTTTTCCATTATGTGCTACAGGACAGTCACTGATGTGGATATTGCATATCGAAAGACCGAAGTTCGAATCCGACACACTGCGGGAAACTCGGTGACAATTTAATTTGTTTGCTGAAAGACAAAGTCTTAAACTAAAGTTGTTCCTGCCCTTAAGAACTGAACTACAAAGGCGTATGGTGGAGTGGAGGTAAAACTTCTCGAAATCCTAACCTCGGCATCGGGTCATCAGTGGTGAGCTTCACGCTCAGACATATTTGCCCCAGGTTAAATAGTCCTTGCTATTCGTTACATATAAGGCTTAATGGGTCCAAGGAATGGAAGTTTGGGCAAGACAACCCTCCCCCCGCGCCGCCAGATATCGACCCACAGCAAGTCACTTCACCCATTTGAGTATCCCGAAACTTCAAATGCAGTTTGAAGCAGGAAACTACGTTTCTTTCTCGGCGTGTCTGACATCGAATGTCGTAAGGCAGCCTGGGTGTAGCGTCTGAATCCCGCCCGGGACTCTGGATGTCCTGACTCATGTTTACGTCCTCTGCTCCGAATAGGATACTCCGTGTCTCTGGGAAAATTATGGTGTAGTATACTGAGGCAGGTCAGTACAGCCTTCTTAAAGTATCCTTATCCATAATAATCCTGTGTAACTCGTTAAGTTACTAATGAATCTTCAAAACCACCAATCACCATTCTATCTCTTCACCACTTTTTAGGGTATTTACTTCTATGTACCTGATACAAACCTTGTCCCTGAGGTACATAATGCAGCAGCTATTTCTGAAACACATTTCTTTTTAATATGTATTGCATGTATTATTATTATTATTATTATTGTTGTTGTTATTTGATTTATTTATTATATATTTATTTATATATTTAGTTTAGTCTATTTGTTTTTGTATAAGTATGTATTATTTATGTTCGCCTGTCATTGGCTCCTCGCTTTTGGCAAACACTTTAAATAAATGAATTGAATTATTAATATTAAATCGATCTTTATCAGTGTGGCCACTATTGTCATCAGCAGACATAACAATTTACCGGGATTGTTCCCGCGTTATTTAAAATATACCGCATTGCAAAAAACAGAACTGCGCCATATTCAGGTACTACGACACACAAGAGTCCTTCATGTTGCGTGTTACGACAATGGACCGCAAGAATCTTCCATTCCCTCGTATGTCCGTGAGAAAAGTTTCACAGGTCTGGAAAGTAAAATTTTACTAAGGTACAGTCTTACGCTTTGTGTACGAATTTATACACACATACGAGTATAACTAAATACAGTACCTTTCAATGCAAAGTTACAAGATAAAACCCTTTACTAATATAAAATGTTTTGTGGTGATGTTTTCACCTGCCATTACCTTCAGTCCTTCGTAAAATTTTGGAACTGGAGAATCAGTGGCGGTGCTGTTCAGTGGCGTGTCTGGCCCGTGGTAATACGCCCCAAATAATTCCATGAAACAAGGATGATCAACCTATGGCCCATGGTAAAGAGTTTCTAGTCTGCACAAATACTTGGATATTATTAAACACACGATATTATATAAATGTTAATCTTTCCATATATACAACAAACGTATCGTAATCGAAGTAAATAAATACATAATAATCGAGTCGAAAAATGCAAAATCTACATGCCTTTTCTGTGCGTAGAAGTTGGTACGATAAAATAAAGGTGTTCCAATTTTATATTCTGTGTAATGTCCATCTCAGCACTCTGAGAACAACTAAAGTTGTCAGAAAAATGAGGGACAATGAAGTGTTTATGATCTGTCTGTCTGTCTGAATAATTCACAAGCAGTTAAGAGGTTTTAAGTACATGTTTTTATCGTGAGGTTCCCCGTCCTAGCAGCTCCTACGAAGACCCCACTCCTACCTTGGCATGGACAGTACGTGATGACATATTTCTTATTCAAAGCAAAATAAATCAGAATGCGATACTAACAACAGAAGAGCGTTCTAACTGGGTTTGCGCCTGTAATCCGATATTGTAAAGGAAGATTTCCTATAGCCTTCGGCGTAAGTATTCAGGAATAGAAACTCTTGTATTCTAAACATAAAGATTTATAATACTAAAAGAAACAGGATTTATTTCTGCACGCTCAATCAGCAGCTCGGCTTGCTTTGTCCAATAGCACATTTCCCTTCGTTGCGTCTACGAATGAGAAATAAAATGTGAAAAGAATTACACAAAATAGTGAATGAAACTAAAGAAATCTTAACATCTTGTTTTAAAGTCAAATATGTGAGGCTTCTATTTGATACACATGTACAGGGTGATTCAAAAGGTTAGGGCCAAACTGAAAGAGCGTATAGAGGGACTCAGAGAGAACAACTTTCGAATTGGTATCCATGTCCTCCGAAGTTATCCTGAGTCAATCGAGGCCATTGAACGTAGAGAAGTCTGATAACATACCGCTGAAATAATCACAGCCTATGGGCCTTTTAGAATCTGACGGTATACGTGTGATTCAAAAATAAGTTAGTAGGAGAATAACAAAGTACGATTATTTCAGCGATATGTTATCAGACTTCCCTACCGTCAATAGCCTCGACTAACTCAGGATAACTTCGGAGGACATGGATTTCAATTCGAAAGTTGTTCTCTCTGAGTCCCTCTATACGCTCCTTCAGTTTGGCCCTAACCTTTTGAATCACCCTCTATAAAACTGTATTAAACGTGTACATGAAAATATAAACAAATCCGCAATTGTAACGATTGTCCGCCCCGTGGATATTTTTCTTCAGATTCGTACAGTAACAGTCATTTATTTGAGAAGCAGACCGACAACTGTAGATGAGATCATTTGTAGTAGCCCCAGGTGGTCTAATGGTTCGCTTACTAATCCAGTATTCAAAAGTGGCTAATCCCAGTCTATAAGTCTGTCAATTCCAAAAATGCGCAATACTATTAATCCCTCCCCCCAACAATTTCACCGCAATGCTAAGACATATTAATAATAATAATAATAATAAATTACACCCCAGTCAACATGGTTTTTTTTGAGAATTGGACCCAGGTTTAATCCTGAATTTTGTCTTATAAAAGGAAACTGTCAGTACAGTCACCTGAAGACGGGAATAGAGCTAAATCCCTAAACGTCTCTCGTATCAAATATACATAAAACAATGCACAATATGGCGTTTTCATAATAAATTAAATATTGTCGTAAGTATTCAGATAATTAATTTTGATCTTTCTTCGTGCCCCTTGATATAAAAACGCTGACAAAGTTTTAAACGATGCACAGTTACTGCTCGCCATTGGTACCGAGTGTTGAATATTGCGACTGGTAACATTATATACCGTTTATTTCTGGTACTACTCGTCACTGGATCGCCGGTTGTAAACGACTGCTCGTATTTGCATGAAAGACTTGTTCTTTTGTGTGTTTCTTCCCTTCTCTGCTGTTTCTGGCCGGTGTTAAACCCCATAAATTCCAAGACAGCCACTGAAAGCTCCGAATTTCTTGAAAAACAAATCCTGTAGAGTTACATTATGGGTTCTATGAGCTAGACAAAAAATACTGCTAATTCCCCACAATTAAGCCTACTAAGAAAGTTTAAAACTGAAACGAATATGGCTGTCTCCTTGGTTGTAGCGCTGTGTAGTCTGATAGACGTTAGTCGGCTTTTCATAAATCGTTGTTGCACAGTAAAATTTTAAAGTACTGAAGAATTAAGTTAGTAAATCTTAAGGATAAAGACCGAAATACGGAAACTTCTAAATAAAGAAGATTATCAGAATAAAATATTTTAAACTACACTGCATAGGCGAAGAATAATGCAAAACAGAGTTATATTAATATAATTACAGCAGAATTTATGTCCAAATCTTAAAAAGTATCACCATATTATTCTTAATATTAACTTTATTTCCGTAATTATCATAAATATTACTTTTGTTGGATTATGTTGCACACCTCATAGGACGTCTTTAGAGTAAAAGTGAAAAGAATTTAAAGATTGCACATTATAATAAAACAGAGTAATAATTATGATAATTACGGAAATAAAGTTAATATTAAGAATACGTATTCCTTGAAGTCCACTAACATCGCAAAGGCGTTCTTCATACCACATAACGTAGGCCACGGTCATTGTTGCGTCTTAGGTCATTCTTCCACTGCTATCTCAGGTCATACACGTTGAGTACGCTTATGTAGATTCAGTATTTCTGCAGGAACAATTACCGATGGATATGCACGTTGAGTACCCCGTAGGAACAATGACCTGTGTTTATGTACGTTTAGTATTCCCCTATTTTATACGCTACAGGCACATGGACGGGCCCACGTGTCGCGCCAAAGAGTGAGGAACAAATACAGATACAAGTTTTAGGCCGGGCGCAAACGGAGCCACTAGTGGCTAAACACGACCACTAGTGACCGCAACCGGTGACCAAAAATAACATTACGTTGCCCTCGGAGAGCCTGAGGAATATCTTCCCTCAACAGCTCAGGAATGTAATTCTGAAAAAAATTCAAGAGCAGAACATTTCATTACAACCAAAAATGTGGTACAATTAACCTGTTCAGTGGACGCATACTGACAGTGCTTTCAAACTCCGTGCCTGCTAAGGGCCTTTGTTCTGGGGGGCCATCGCCGGTAAAATCGCAACAGCCTACGTTTACTACAAAATTCCGATCTTAAGCTTAAGATATACTTTTCATTCCTCCATTTTCTCACAAGCACAAACAAATGTGAATCTCACTGAAATTCATTTCGTCTTTATCGAACTTAAACATGAAGCAGCTGTGCGGCAGCACACAACAAGTAGCTATTTGACGCGCCTCGGAAACTTGACATTTCGGACATTTGATAACTCAGTCGGGCCACGAGTTTTACGTGCCCGGTGAAAATATAAAAAGAGTAATTGCTTTAATTATGACTCAGGCTGATGAAGGTTATAAAAGTGTAAAATGCTGCCTTATGTAATCAATATTATTGTTTAAGTATGAAAAGCTATTACTAGTTAGGACAGTAAGGCCGGGCGCAAACGGAGCCACTAGTGGCTAAACACGACCACTAGTGGTCGCCACTTTATGCAGACGTTTGCGCGGGATAAACAGTGGTCGGAGGCAGCCACAAGTAGCGAGACACGGCCACTACCGCAGCGAGTGGCCCAGTCGAGCCACTACGAACGCCGTGTCTGCGCTGAGTCTATTAAAACTCCATACAAAATACAGTCCTCAGCTTGTGGCGGCCACTAGTGGCTCCGTTTGCGCCCGGCCTTAGAAACAAAGTTAATATTAAATATATTTATTTTGTACAGTCTATACACAAACGTTTGAAGTTTATTGGTGTTGTAAAAATTATATAATATTAAAACATTTTGTTGTGTAAAATATTATATTAGCGCTCTTAATCGTAAATACGATTTTACATTATATTTTTTTAGCGCTTTTTATTAAAACGACATGTTTCGACGGGTAATACCGTCGTCTTCAGGTTTTTATCAATATAAAATATTTTAAAAACTATTAGATATTTGATGCAATGTATTATAATGATCCGTAGTTCTGTTTGTAGCTTTCCATTTACATGGTAAGTTGCTTATTGTAGTCAGACGTTATATTTATCTGTGGAATTACAAAGTTAATATTGCAATTTGTTCTTTATTTGTGCATTTCGTCCTTCTTCCCCTCCCCCTCTGCGTTTCTTTTGTGTAGTTCATTTGTTTATCATTTTACCCTCCCTTATTTATCTTGAAGCTCTTGCCATTGTGCAGTCACTATTCCTTTCGGCGCGTTTTCGGGGTCAAAAGGTCGCGCGAATTCAGATCGGTCCCTGTGTCAGTTACACACGCAGACATATTCTCTGATATATATATAGAGCTGTTGTCATGGCTACGTTCACGCACAGCGCCACGGAATTGTGCGAAATTGCAGAACACAGGAAGCCGTTACGTGTCTCAGTGGGCAATGTTAACGTTCTATGTTCACTCTCCATCATTTAACACGTCACGTGCTCCAAACACTTAAACTGTGTAATGTCTTTGAACTTCGTATTAACCGGTATTATCACTGAGATAAATGGAATGCACACCTTCTGAACTCAATAACAATAGCAATGCTAGAGAACGTCTGACTCACTGTCAGCAGACAGCAGGAAGGACGCAGATAAAACTTTGTTAAGTTGTTCTTAGACGATTCTTGGGTTACTTGTCGATGATTGTTAGTTGCGTGGGTAAAGACACGACAGCTGTAAACAATAAGTACGAAAG
>NW_019060034.1:576802-605738 GCF_000696155.1 Zootermopsis nevadensis
CACCCCCTAGCGGCAGAAGCTCGTACTACATCCGGTTCGCCCGCTATTGACACAGTCTGGAAACTTTCCAATCGCACCTCGTATGTTATCCTTTACACATGTCATATTTTGCTGTGTTATACGCTATGTAGTGCTACACGTCACAATTTCGTAAGAATTTTACGCTAGAAAAATTGTGTTTCAATGTTAAAATACAACAATGTTTAAACATGTAGGGTAAGTGACTGAGAAAGGAAAATTTCAAAAGGAAGACACCCATTGCATTTTCCAAACACATACTTTTCATTTCAGGTCACGTACTGTTAAACAAAGTTTCCTGATTCAAAATTCGTATCGCGTTTTGCGGGACTGCAAAACCGGCGCGGTGTCTGTATATTTTTTTTTCTATCGTATATAAATCTCTCACGATTTGGTACAACCGCGTGTAGATCATTGGACTGTGCATCGGCGAGAAAATATGACGTCAATGAAACCAAACACGTCTCTGTCTCTCAAGACTACCAATGGCTTTCGGTGATACTCCAGCATCGTCGTTTTCCTTCGATAGTTTTTGACGTGTAAATTAAGCTCTTCAAGCTGTGCCAGTTTTTTTATTCTATTTACAAAATCTACAGCACAAAATACACATTCTGATTTCTTAATTAAATAGCCAAGTAATACAATCTATAATCGATTTATAGATTGTTACAAAGAATGTCCTTACCCCAAAGGAAGAAGCCACACGTCACAACGTTACAAAACTGCGAAAGAAATAATTGTTTTATATATTTCATACATGTACATAAACTATTTTTAAAGAGAGACAAAATTTTTGGTATACACTAATTCGAAATCCCTGCCAACTCTGTTTTCCTTATTTAATCTTGATTGGGTTTTTTCGTGTTATGGTTTTAATATTTCAATATCTATGACGCACGCATACACTTAATACTTGTCAGCTTGAATCCAACAAAAGTGACGCCAGTTTAAATGTCATCTCCTACGACAGCACGGCAGCCATGTTAGCATGATTACAGCAGAAAATTTTGAAATACGAAGGTATAATTACAGTAAAATGATATTCAAACCTACTTTCTTGGTTTCAAGTTTATTAAAGTGGACACACAAGGATGGGATTACCCAAGACCTTTTTTAAGAATAACAAAATTGGTTAAAAACAATTTTATTAATGCACAAAATATACAGAAACTCATTAGTTAGAATCTTTGGAAACACGTGTAATGTCCAACTAAAACTTAAACTTCATTCTGTTGAAGTTTTAATTCAACCACCAAAGTCAAACTGAAGTACGAATATAAAATCCCCTCAAAAAAACCAAGCAATTAGCAGCGAGAAACCTTGTCAACTTAAGCTTCTATTCATAATACGTGCTTCGCGAAGTCATTACTAAATAATGGAACGTTTGGGATTCTGTATCATGTTAAAAAGAATGTGTCTCAGTGTGAGATTGAAAGTCCAGTACTGAAGATGACTGTCTGCTGGGTTGTTGCGCCTTGTGGTACTGTAGAAGTTTATCGACGTTTCAGAGGTCCTTGCTGCCTCAACAACCCTGAAGACAGCCATCTTCAGACTCACCGCCGTAAAAACCTCAAATCCTACAAGCCCGATATTACCTTCCACTCTCCTTAAACCTCTGGTTACAAAAGAGCAAAGAACTTTAATGGCCTTGAAGAAGATTATAATTTAATTTCAGAATGCCGGGAGTGCAGGAAGGCAGGTGAGACAAGCGGTCGTTGAACTACCAACAAACTATACGTCTCTACATAAAATGGCCGGTTGAGGGTCTTAGCCGTTCCATCAAGGGGTTCGTGGGTTCGAATCTTACTCGAAGCATGGATGCGTGTCCTAGATTCTGTGCGTTGTGCTGTTGAGGACATGTGACGTCCCTCGTCCAATGAGTCCTGAAAAATGTCGAATGACGTTCGGATATTTGACAGAAAATTCTCCAGAAACTCTAACGCTCGCATTGGGCTGTTGTCCGTAGAACTAATGCAACAAGAAAGCTTATTAATGGTTACGAACAGGACAATAAGCTCAGTAATTTACTGATGTATAATTGACTGCGATACTCATCAGGATCTAATGGTTACCTTAAGTAAAGAAAACAGCTGAATTGGAGATAATTATATCGCGAAGAACTTCGTAACTTGTAGTCATCATAATATTAGGAGCACTGAGCTGTTTATATCAAGGGTGGTATGTACCTGCGGTCATTTTGAGGCAGTAGTGGACCCTGAACACTGTATGAGCCTGGGGGTCCTTTCTCTGAAATTATTAGTTCAAGAAAGTACGTTATAATTTAACACCAAAACAGAACTTATTTATATTAATAAAAACAATAAATATAGTTACAGTTTAAAAACGTTAACTAAATGCGCGTAGTAGAGTAGGCACTTATTGCAGTAGCCCACGCAGCTGATCAATACATTTCCTGCCTTTTATGGAACCACAAATGTTCATTACCGTCATCACAAGAACCAGTCACCGATCCCCATTCTGTACTAGTTTAATTCAATCCACAGCCTCCAGCAAGATTTTTTTCTAACATCCAGTTTAATATTATTCCCCAGTTAACGCCAAGTTTATCCGTGTAGTCAGTTACATTCAGTCTTCCCAGCTAAAATTTTATACTCATTTTTCATCTGCCCCATGAGGCACTACCATCTCATTTTCCTTTATTTCATCATCCTAATATTATTTTGTAAAGAGCGCAAATGATCTAACTCCTCATTACACAGTTTCCTTCAGCCTCGTCTTAACTCATTCCACTCATCTACAAATATTCTCCTCAGGATACTCTTATAAAACATCCTTACTCTGTACTTTAAAATTACTTTGGGAAAAATAAAAAAAATTCTTATATTTGTTATCAGTCTTTATTGCCCGATTCATTCAATACGTATCATTAAATATAATAGAATAAATAATACCCCTAAAATATCTTCACCGAGACTCGAATCTAGGACAGTTTCTTCGGGGTTATGGCCATTGTTCCTGTAGTTTTCTTGCCAAGACAATTTTGATCTTCGCATCGTGCTTAGTTTCCTAGATACAGATGACATCTTTACCGGGAATCAAAACCAGAACAGATCGAATGTGTTCTGGTCTATTCTTCTGTGACTTATTCTTCGAAAAGAGTAGCTTTGTTCTTGGCGTCATTATTCTATCGCAATTAGGTTTCTGATTTACAGGATGCGCCCTCACCGAGACTCGAATGTAGGACACTTTCCGGACTTTTGACCATTCTGTATTCATGCCAAGTTCGTTGCAAATAGATATATCCACTCTCGAACTAGAAATGTACAACACACGCACATATAATTTCAACTTTTTATGTAACATAACTTTATTTGCGCGAACTTCGTTTTTAAAGGATAAAAAAATACTCCGTCAGTGAACACTAATAGTAAGTTTAAGTTTGACAGAACTCATTTGACAAAACATTGGTAAGTGGAATGAACGACCCATTTGTAGAGGAACTCGACACACATATCCAGTATTTATAATGCGCTTAAAATGATATGTCAACAGCCAATGGATATGCTTAAACAAAACAAGTGAAATTGGTCAACAGTAGCTAAACCAGATAAATGACGTAAAGTGTGTACGCGTTCAACCACAGACTTCCCTGAACTAGTCATGCAGATATTTGAATTCTGCGCAAGGCAATGTAAATATTTGGATCTGTGTGAAATTTGTTGGGCGGTTATACAAACATATAAACAAAACTCAGATCGCGGATAAATCTAATAATATATTTGGGATAGGAAATAAATGCATGTTTGTTAAACAATTTATAGATTTATGATTGATCACATCGTCACTTTGCAATCAAAACTCAGAGTAACAGGATAAAATAGTGATCTTTCTTTTTCCGGTTTCGGGTTTTAAATTTGTGTGATTTGTCTCTCTGATTAGAGATCTGATTTCCCAGTTGCTGACATAAAAACTTTATAATGGTCATTATTTTTTTTCTACCATTAATTATTGAAACTGTTCTTTCACTAATTGTTCCAAAAATATCAGTAGGATCGTATTGAGGCTGGTTAAAATGGAAAATTTTAATTGAAATTTTATATACAGAGCTTTTAGCTAAAATTGCTAAAGGCTGTGTGTACCAAACGTTTTGCAACTTCTCATTTGTAGTTTTAATACTCTCACTAGACAGTTTGACTCACGTGATATTTATTATTCCTCTGCTCATAGACTAATACAAATAATTATAATTATTCTTCCTGTCTTTCGTTCTTTCTTTCTTTCTTCATTTATTTCTGTATAGTTTGTTCTGTCTCGTCTTACAGAACTTTGTCTAAACTTCTAAACCTGCAAATTCCATCATCAACGTCCGTCTTCACAGTAAAATAATGTCCGCTCAAACATCTATATTTAGATTTGAACTTTAAAAAACCAACAAATGACCACGATTGACAATAATAACTGTCCAGAAGTATAAATACTGAGAAAAAACTATACGACATGACAACTGTTAGCCAGACAAAGGAGGCAAGGCCGTGGTCTAGGCAACACGGAGTTTTCCTCCGGAGGCTTCCCCGGTTTCTCCGTGGCATCCCAACAATTACTCCATTCACACACAGAAGAAGGCAATGGCAAACCACTTCTGGATCATCTGCCAAGAACGTATATGAACAGGTCCCAGTCCGAGAAAAGGATGGAAGGATCCTGTTCATATGGACCTGTCGTCAGACAGAACACTAAAAAAAAAAATGTTAACCATAAAGCTGAAAAATATTTAACGTTGCCATGGCAACGGCTATAATAAAAGTAAAAAAAAGTAAAGTTTAGTACCACTATACGCCATGTAGGCGTTTGGGGTGAGAGGAGGTGTAGCTCCTCTCTTCCTTGACCTCGGCACTAGATGGGGGTGAGTGGTCAGCATCACGCCCCGGCCGGCTTTACCCCCGGGAAAGGACCCCGGTACCCATTGTAGAGGAGGCTGGGTGGGCCCCAGAGCCGGTCTGGACGCAGAGGCTAGAGGAAAAATCCTCTGCCCCCGTCGGGGATCGAACCCCGGTCGTCCAGCCCGTAGCTAGACACTATACTGACTGAGCTATCCCGGCTCATTATATATAATAACGGCTATAATAATGTATGCAAAACACATGCGACGAAACGTTATGTAATAAGGCCAAAATCCCTTAAAAGCATTACCAGTGGTGGTCATTCTAATCACTTGTACACATCACGCAGCCATAAACAGGTTATCGTATTATTATATAAGAAAATAAAATTTAGTTATGTGTCGGCATCTGATTATCGGCTCGCTCAATGGGTTCAGATTCCTACACAGAAAACTTCCCAAGAAATTTCCCGCGATTAGTAGCACGAGGATTTAAGGCCGCGCTCACCAGAGACCGCCATTGGTCCCTATCGTAAGTAACATAAATGAAATGCACAACTTCAGAACCTATTCCTGTGCAAAGTCTTTCATTATCAACAAACCATTCACACGTTGGTCCAAACAGTTTCTTTTAATTTTATGGGTCGTATTTCGAAAGCTCCACCAAGCATCCTATCTGTTATCCTAATCCGAGCAATGGTTCAAATATCGAGCGGTTTACATGTAACATCACAGAGATTTTCGTCAGAATCACCGGACAAGTACTGTTAATACGCTGAAATAGGCCACGAGTCTCTTAAATTGTAGCTAATCGATATTCATAATGATCTTCCCATCTTAAAAATTTTATTCGACGATTTCAGTTGAGTGATGGTTGATATCACGTCACGGTGGTGAGACAGAAGATGGCTGTCTACTGGCTTGTTGCGCGGTGTAGTCTGGTAGAAGTTTGGCGACGTTTCAGAGTGGTTGCTACCTCCATTATCAGGCGTCTCAGGGCACCTCTGAAAAGTCAGTAAATCTTATTCTGGACTATTTGGCGTAACAACCCAGAAGATAGATATCTGAAAGAAAATTGTTAAACAATCTATGAATTAATCGACGTTGATAAACGTTGCAGTTGATACAGTGTGATTAAATCAGTGGACGCAGAAACAGAGGCACTACCTTTTGAGAAATTTGTTGGTTGAATTTCTTCTTATGAAGGTAACACACAACAGCATCCGCTGATAAAGCGAATTTGTTGAGAGTCTCAGTTTCTTTATTAAACCCAGGGATTCCCGACTCAGGATACGAACACCGAAAGTCACTTGTGCAGTTTATGCTCTCAGTGTGAGTTTGAATTATGGTAAACAGGATGACCACTTTAAGAAATGTTGATACAAAAATAGCATCTGTAAATAAATGAGCTCTTTTGACAAGTCTAGAAAAATTTCCTCTAATTTCAGCGTAATTCTTTCTGTGGACAAAATGTATCCTCGGGTCCTTAGGGTAACGTCCTCAGTTAATGTTAAAAGAATGAGATCGGGCTCAGTTAAAAAGCTGGAAGACTATTTTTACATCAATCTATCAACATTTTGTGGGAATCCTTGTCAAAGTAAGGAACTCAAGAAAATGTCCTGGTGTAGAGGTGGGAAATTAATTTTATTAAATTGTGAGTTGCTCCCAATTACATTGCCGGTGGCTTTCTACCATATTTCTTTACATTTTATTTTCTCCATAAATTTAATATGACTTCAAATTCAAATCTCATATTCATATATATAATTCTTATGTTCGTCGTTCACTTCTCATTCCCTAATACCGTTGCTATAGTAACGCGGTATACAATTCTAATAAAATTTCCCTGTATAACATACTTCCCAAACGTTTTCCTTCATTACCCAAAACCGCTTATTAGAAAGTCCTTTTTAACCAATCTAAGTAAAACACTAACTGCACAGAAAACATATATGACAAGTGAAGATAGATCGGTAGAAATTAGGAAGCAAACAATATGTTTGATGCAATGTCTTTATTTTAAAAATCTCTAAACATTTTAGCAGCCATAAAAAATTTGGTAATTATTCACCATGAATATTTCATCACCCAGGTCCCAGCTAATGAGTACAAAGCCACTGCTCCATCTTATTTTCTAGTTTCCCAAAATTGGGAGTAAATAGCATATAAATACTTGTTAGACTGTTTTAGAGTATCGGTGCACAATGACTGATTGCATTCTTCAGAGTACTTCTTCAACACTTTTACGGTAAATTTTAATGTGTATTCCGAATTTATAACTTGTGTTGGGCAAGGCCGTGGTCTAGGCAACACGGAGTTTTCCTCCGTGGCATCCCAACAATTACTCCATTCACACATAGAAGAAGGCAATGGCAAACCACTTTTGGATCATCTGCCAAGAACGTATATGAACAGGTCCCAGTCCGAGAAAAGGATGGAAGGATCCTGTTCATATGGACCTGTCGTCAGACAGAACACTAAATAAATAAATAAATAATTCCGAGGTATGTCGTTACCCTAAGAAAAAACACTTTTACCCCTTTTTCGGTAATTTATCCGGGTTTGGGGAGCACTGACATAGATGATACGTGAAAAAATCATAAAATATAAAAAAGTTTACCAATCTTATTTTTCTCAAGCAATAATAATGGCATAACTGAGTAATTAATGACAATAAAACATCATATAAAATGAATTAGTTAATGCAAAAAAACATACGTCACAATTATAAAATATTACAAATTCAATTAAATATGACCAACATGCGGTCTGAAGCTGGGATATTTATATTAATGTAATCAGAAGTTCTGACAGGCAAACGTTATTTTTCTCTCATTTTCTGATTTCTGTTGCTTTTAAAATAATCTATTAATTAAATAATTTATAAACGACCAATATTCTTTCTATGTTATTATTCGTCTGCTTATCTTTCTGTTTCTTACCTGTTCAAGGGTAAGAGACTGGCTGCAGTTGAGCGATACGTAGAAACGCATTTTCAAATTTGGCTACTGGTAAGCTGATGGTAGGGGGGACTTAACTTACCTTTTCGCCCATATTCGCCCACATTTGCGTACGTGACAGCTCTGTAACCCTCTCATTGATACCGGGAGCAGTAGAATTATAACATTTATTAACTTTATCTCTCCACCCAGTGGGAATATTAATAAACGGCGGACGCTTATTTCAAGTCAGTTAAACTGTCCATGTGGTAATAGTGATATTGTCGATTACATATTTTATTGGAAAATGTAATATATAGGTCGATTCTGCAACGAGAAGTATTGTTTAAAAACAACTTTGTATAGCTGTTTAAATATTCGTTTGAGACTACTGAAACAAATCGAGCGAAATTACTAAATTTACTACGGTAAAAATTTAACGCGGCTGATTGCCCGAGAAGATTTTATTGAATTTATTCCCGAAACGTCGGTTTACTACGGTAACGAGTTAACGCTTCTGATTAATTATAGTATTGTGAATATGAGCATTCTTCCATGTGAGCATTCGTACGTGTGAGCATTTGTTCGTGTGAGCATTTATCAGTAAAAATTTACTACGGAATATGTTCCCGAAACGTCGGTTTACTACGGTAAAAATTTAACGCGGCTGATTACCCGAGAAGATTTTATTGAATTTATTCCAGAAACGTCGGTTTACTAGGATAACCAGTTAACGCAGCTGATTGTTATCGTGGTAAACCGACGTTTCGGGAACAAACTATGTCCCCATCTTCAGGGTTTGTTCCCGAAACGTCGGGTTTTTACGGTAACCGGTTAACGCTTCTGATTACTTTTAGTATTATGAATATGGCCTTTCGTCCATCTAAGCATTCGTACTTGTGAGCATTTGTCCGTGTGGGTAATTTTCGTGTGCGGTTTTGTCATAGAACCGTGTAAATAAATAGGGAAATTAATTTTTTATAGGGAAATATTAAATGGTCTGTGCGTATGCCTAAGTACACACTATGAAGATTATCCTGTAAGTTATACAGCCTTGGATTCTTCTTTGTGAATTTGCATACGCCATTGTTTCGTTGTTTGTTCATTGCACGTAAAAAATTAGGACTGTTTTGGCTCATCCGAAGATCAGATCTGACAGCTACTAAGTCTCAGAAGAGATCAAAAATATTGTTTAAACTTAAGAACAACAAACTTTCGACATCTCGCGACGTCATCCAAGTGTACTACCTCTGAATACTGCTTCTGACATCCAACTTTTCAAGTTCTCAACTGTTTACTTTTTTACCTTCAAACATGAAGGATATTTTGCAGATGGATTGTGTGACTCATACCCTATAAAACAGCGGTAGACATTTTTCTGCATGTAGTGAACTTCTCACATGGCATTCCTTTTACGTAACAAACAAGACGGTCTCGTTTCCATGGATTCAGATTTGTGCCCTGGGCATTCTTATCGAATTTATTAAATCTTGAACAGCCATCTGTCTCCTACTCGTGTTTCTTGATTTAACTCTGCCCACGACACCTTTAGGTGTTAAAAAACACGAGATTCTGATATATAAATTAATCTGACTATTACAGACCTGTTATGGATTATACAGAGTGATTCAAAAAGGACTTTACAACTTTGAAAGTGTATAGAAATTTATTCAGAAGGCTCACAGAATCGGTTGAGGTGTCATTTTGTAGAAAAACAAATCACGTTTTACCTCAAACAGGCATTTTGGTTCGATGTGATTGCTATTGGTGATACTGCAGACATCCCACCTGAAATCAATTTCTTACCAAACACGATCCAGCATATCCGGTGTCACTTCTGCAACTGCGGCGGTGATTCGAGCTTTGAGCTCAGTGAGATTGGCAGGTAAGGGTGGAACATACACACGATCTTTAATGAAACCCCATAAGAAAAAATCGAGAGGTGTCAAATCTGGAGAACGAAGTGGCCATGCTATCGACCCTGTTCGACCAATCCACCGACCTGGGAAACGGTTATTGAGGAAATCCCAGACTTCTGTGAGGTAGTGAGGTGGTGCGCCGTCTTGCTGGAAGTGAACGCGTCCTCTTTGGTCATCTTCGTCTAACTGTGATATAAGAAAATTTTCGAGCCATTTTCAAATGCACTACCTCTTGCGCTCGCGGTGACGGAATTCGGTACTACAGCACAACGTGAGTCAAACGTAATTTGTTTTGCTACAAAATGACACCTCAACGGATTCTGTAAGCCTTCTGAATAAATTTCTAGACACTTTCAAAGTTGTAAAGTCCTTTTTGAATCACCTGGTATAAAGCGGGGGGATGTTTGTAACTGAAAAACGGTTAGTTTTAAGGGGTGTATCCTGTTGCATGTTAGTCGTTATGTAGACAGTCAACCTAACGAATAACATATAGAGTGAACAAACCAACAACTATTAACACTATAATGGAAACTATTGCCATACGATTTTAAAACTAGATTTAAAGAACACATTCACGATATCAGATTCAATTTAACAAAATCGAAATATTCAGAACACATCCTTGAACACGGACACGAATACGGCCCCATAGATGATATCATGAACATATTAAGAGTAGCTCCAAAAGGTAAAATGCTAGATATCTTAGAAAAATTCCATATATACAAAAGTAGTCAACAAAAAGCTATCATCAACGAACAAAACACCAAAGATTCTAACGTATTATTTGACCTAGCATTAAACAGGAGAAAGTATTTTTTTCAATAGTTGGCCACCCTGATTTCAAGTTTATATATACCCATGCATTTCCAACTGACAGTCTCTCGCCGACTGTTCTGGAGTTCACAGGGACAGACGACGCAAGTACAGCTCGCCGAGACCAGCAACGGCCACCGAACACGGAATCAGCAGCTAAGTGCGAGTTTTACTCCTGTGAATAACAACATCTAGTGCAGTCATATTGTCAATTACCTTTTATTTTAATTATGAAATTTGTTCGAACCATTTGACTATATGTATTAATTTTCCTGATGCCACTGATGATGACCTCTTGAGGTCGAAACGCGTATGGTAATAGTGTCCATTATAGTGTTAATAGTTGTTGGTTTGTTCACTCTATATTCAAATACACTACACGGTATGCAAAGTTTTAAGACTAACGAATAACGTTTGTTTAAATTTTAAACAACAGAATTGGATTTTATCATATTTTTCCATTTGGAGCTATGTTGTAATCTTCCTTATACTAACATCAGAGGATTCCATAGGATCCACGCGGTTTTTCATAGTGCAGTAAGCCACAAACGCTAATCTGCTTATATTTTTATTATTACTATATAAATTTACACTCAATACATTTATATACATTTTCCAACTTTCTCTCATCCACTACTCACCTTTGTTCAACGGTAGGTTAATGATTCTTATTATGTAAATTCTCTGATCTATTACTTTGTACGTTTTGCATATTATCTTCTTATATAGTCTAAATTACTTACGTTATTGCCTCTATCATGCCTATAATCATCTAATTTTAGATAATTTCTTTGTTGTTAACATTCTACATAATTGTGTTGAGGTTTTTCTCACTTTTGCTGTATCTGTAATTGGCCTTCTGGCTGTTGATATAACACACTAATAACAGAGAATTCAATTTAATTAAATTACGCAAATTACACTGTATGCACTTGAAAATTAATTGCTTTATGTTATGTTAAATCGAAGGGACGAAATAATTACCTACATTGAAGTTTCTAAATTAGAAATTATTCACCGCGTAACAATTTTTAATCGTTCTTTGTCCCGGAACTTGTGAAAATAAGACAATGAGACATTAAAATTGATTATTTCTTATACCCCACGCCTTCTTAATAAAGTGTTGGCGTGTATATTAGAATAAACCTGAAAAAATATCTTAAGCAATAACAATGTACTGTAACCTCTTAAATGACACGTTTTAAGATTTATTTATATATTTATTTAGTGTTCTGTCTGACGACAGGTCCATATGAACAGGATCCTTCCATCCTTTTCTCGGAATGGGACCTGTTCATATAAGTTCTTGGCAGATGATCCAGAAGTGGTTTGCCATTGCCTTCTTCTGTGTGAGTGTGAATGGAGTAATTGTTGGGATGCCACGGAGGAAAACTCCGTGTTGCCTAGACCACGGCCTTGCCCAACACAAGTTATAAATTCGGGCACCGCCGGGAATCGAACCCGAGATCCCAGGATTACAAGGCCAGCGTTCTAACCGCTAGACCACCGTGGCCATCATTTATTTCTTTAGTGTTCTGTCTGACGACAGGTCCATATGAACAGGATCCTTCCATCCTTTTCTCGGATTGGGACCTGTTCATATACGTTCTTGGCAGATGATCCAGAAGTGGTTTGCCATTGCCTTCTTCTGTGTGTGAATGGAGTAATTGTTGGGATGCCACGGAGAAACCGGGGAAGCCCCCGGATATAATTATATATTGATTGGGATTGAAATAAAACAATAGTTCTTAGCTACGTATTATCTTTTCATGGTACCTACCTGATTAAAACATATGTATGGAGAGAATTTAACGACCTCCACATCGTGCATTCACTTCATACAATTTATGGAAAGACCGCGTGGATATTATTTCTTGGTTTTTTTTTTCTTAAATGGCGTTTATCAGATGTGTTTCTTAAGTATCGCCCAGTAATAAAATAAGCTGAAACGTTTGCTTAGGAAAATGTCGTCACTGCATTCTTCTGGGTTTAGTGGAAGACCCACTGAAATCTTCAGCCATGACAGCAGGTCTGTGTCGTATCTGAACCCGCGACCTCGCATATGTGTAACAGGACTGTGACGTACTGTCAAGTAAAGAACTGAGTCACTAGACAAAAACGAGAATCGAACCCGGTTTCAATTACATACTTTCACTGAGTGAATCTGGAAAGCCATTGAGAAGAAAGTTTTCTCTACACACACAGGTTTACCTTGAAAGGATGATACCTCAAACGTTAACATTACACGTGTGTTTTCTTCTCTTGATATGGTAATGAAATTACCACAGTAGGAGCTACACAAAATGCTGTATCTGGGTGTGGTATGATTGGAACGCCATCCCGCCGTGGCAAGCAAACATTCGCCCCGCCTCGGTACGTATATAAAATTTAATCACATTTGCACAAAGAGACGCAGCGCCAGGTTTCGATCGACCGGTGATGCAATTTGTAAGCTTTGCCTCATCTTTTCTCATCAAGAGATCCCGTGGACTGACATTGCTTCTACCGTTACTCATTGATTAACAACACGGGTTTTCATTCAAACGACAGTCTCCTTCTAACGTCACGTCTCAGTCGACAGAAAAAAGAACAAATTTGTTTCACCAACACAGTAAACCACGTTCAGTCTAGACCTTAATCCAAAAAGACAAAAACTGGGATAGTACACGTGTTCGAAGACGATCTTTTTATTTGGTATTCCTCACACTAACTCCATGGGGCAAAACTTTTCTGGGAAGTTGATAGTCGCGCAGAAGTCAATAAATAGATTTTCACACTTCATAATTATTCTGTACTATAACGTAACACCTAGTGGTTAGAACGCTGGCCTTGTAATCCTGGGGTCTCGGGTTCGATTCCCGGCGGTGCCCGAATTTATAACTTGTGTTGGGCAAGGCCGTGGTCTAGGCAACACGGAGGTTTCCTCCGGGGGCTTCCCCGGTTTCTCCGTGGCATCCCAACAATTACTCCATTCACACACAGAAGAAGGCAATGGCAAACCACTTCTGGATCATCTGCCAAGAACGTATATGAACAGGTCCCGGTCCGAGAAAAGGATGGAAGGATCCTGTTCATATGGACCTGGCGTCAGACAGAACACTAAATAAATAAAAAATAAAACGTTGTATTTATGTGAGTCCGCAAGTAGACCTCATCCCAAGCGAACATCCTGTTTAATTTGCGTTTTAATATTATCCTTGCCGTCTACGTCATCTCAGTTTTGTCTTTTGGCGCCGTGTAGACTCGTAGCTAGACGCTAAACATGAGTTGAGAAAGTGTGAAATGTTATCTTAGTGAGATTTAAGTTTCTCACGGCGTCGAGTATGTACATGGCTGTCTTATGGGTTGTTGCGTCGAAGACGTTTAACGACGTTACATATGATGTACGCAGTAAATACCTGTAACGTCGTTAAACTTTGCACAGTGCATCAACCCAGAAGACAGCCATTTTAAAGGGTTCTTTCCATTTTTAAATTATTTTAATACAGAATAAAAATTTGAAAAAGTGGGAGATTCATACACCTCAACCAATCTTGTGATTGCATTGGAATTAGAAACTTAAAGATGGACTAGTAGGGCATCTTAGAAAATCAGACACTGAGGATAATATACACCTCCGCTGTTTCCGTGTCCCATATTATGAAGGTATATTACGAGCTTCTCCAGACAGATACGTTATGATTTTTTGTGTGTTGTTGTTCATTTATTACAAATACAAACGTATTGCTTCTAACATACCACTCCACAAAGATGAAAAACATATTATTTCTTGTATGTTTTGAGGTTTTCACAGCGGTGAGTATGAAGATTTCCGTCTTCTGGGTTGTTGAATATTCATCGCCCTGATGACGGAGGCAGTATGACCTCTGAAACGTTGGTTAACATCGACCAGACTACACAGCGCAACAACCCAGAAGACAGAAATCTTCATACTCGAATCGCCCTGATGATGGAGGCAGTATGACCTCCGAAACGTTGGTTAACATCGACCAGACTACACAGCGCAACAACCCAGAAGACAGAAATCTTCATACTTTTCCTTGTATTCGTTAAATATGCACAAAATAATAAAATAAGTTAAACCAAAGCTGTAGTCTTTTGTCAGGCCTGAATTTTATTACACCTTTTAACAAACCATTAAAATTTTATTTGAATACCATGCAAATTAGGTCTTACAATGGACCAGCCACCGAAAGTGGAATCTTTTTAGACATCGTGGAACACTCTGGAAGACAGACTAGTGGACAATGCATCCTCAGTGTGCACTGACTGTATCCACTTTACACACGCTATTAACGAGGAGCATACAAAAGTCCTGTGAACACTGTTACACAACTACTAAAGTTTTCCACTTAGATATAACCGCAGACCTTTTAACTGCACAATAGACGTTTCAGCCATGGAAGGTAATGGAAAATTAATGCAGTACAAGTTTAAGTCCGTCGAAGGGCATTCCGGCACATATATTTACTGAAAATAATTTTAAAATATTAACAAATGACAGTATGTGCCACTGTTAAATATTATATTCTGTGTAACAGCATGAGTGGTATAACGTAAAACATTTGTGAAGCTTACAATCACAGCCTAACTTGCTCGAATAAACAAATAAGACTTTAATTTGCATATTCAGAATATTGGAAAGTGGGAAAGGCTTGGGTAATTAACATACTTATGTTTATTGCTAGCCCTACAGCAAAAAATTATAGCTTATTCGATAATTGCAAGCCAAAAGGCCAAGATCGACATTAGTTCTACAGAGTGTTCCAAAAGTCACGCAACCTACATTAAAATTCTGATTTATCGTTACATTTCAATTGGACTAAACAATATCGCTGCGACTATACGCGGTGAAACTTAGCACGAAATTGTTTCTCTTTTTCTGATTTTAATGTAATTTATTTTCTAAGAAATAAAACACGGCTCATTAATGGTAGCGCGAGCTTTCGATCGTCCTGTATAATTGTCTTCAGTCTCGTTGTACACCCTCCATGGTCCGAATTTCCCACATTTTAAGACTTCTTCTCTAATTCAGTCTATCCGAGGGACACCCTAGATTGAAGTTATATTATTATATTAATTTCTGCAGCGTTTATCTATAATTTTAATCTTGATTAAAATGGTAGTAATGTGCGTAATTCTCAAGAAATGTGTTTCTGATGCTTGATAATGATTATCTTTCCTTATCAGTGGATTTAGTACGGAGATAAGACTGTGTTCTCTTCTTGTCTGTTATCTTCAAGAGGAACTTTTTCAGTGGCTGTCTGAACAGATCTGGTTTGGATAAAGCTCATAAAGACAATTTTATGCTTTCCACTTCTCTTATATTCCTACTTCTAGTTCATCCTCTTCCTCTTTTCCCTTTCCTTTCTTCCTCCGTCACTCCTCCATTCTCTCTTCTTACAGAACTTTTCTCCTTCATTTTTTCTGTTCTTCGTCTTCCTTCTACTTGTGCCCTCTCTTCATCTTCTCCACATTCTTATTTCTTCCCCATTTCATTCCCCTTATTCCTTCGTCCATCTTCTTCCTCCCTTCATTTCCTCCTTCGAAATCTTAGTCTAATTTTTTACCCCTCTATATCTTCCTCTTCCATTACCTTTTCTACCTTTCCCCCTTCTGTCCTCTCTCTTACTTCCTCCTCTCTTCTCTCTTTTCTTCTTTTATTTACCCTTATTATCGTTTATCTCTCCATTCCGAATTTTCATCTTTAACTGCTTTTTCTCTTGTATTTCTTGCACCCCCTCCTTTCCTTTATTTTCCCCCTTTTTCTTCCTTCGTTCCTCTTTTATTCCCTCTCATCCCTCCTGCTTTTCTTCATCTTCAGTGTCGATATCAGCGCAGTAATGCGTCCAGGGTCTCAGAGTGTCACACGCGTCGGGTCTGCGTCCCGAGTCGTCGTCGTCCTAATGGATCGCTGGAGTGCACCGTCTCACAGAAGCAATTAAAACTGTTGTAACGCGTTTGTCATTTAGAACAGACAGCCTGACGTTCCTTTGTTTTATTGATCGTACTCCTGTCGCGAGTACCACGTCCAGAATCAACATGGAGCGCTGTCGGGAGAGAAGTGCCCCGAGTTTTTATTCGCAGGCAAATGAATCTTCCTATCCACGAAATTCAAACTCATTTCAAGTCCCTCCCTTCGTACACTTTAGTTAACATTGCTTTCCATCTCTGCCTGTGTCTGCCTTAGCAATTCTCTGCTTCTGAATTTCCCTCCAAACTCGTACATGCTGTTAGATAAACATATACACTGATGACGGAGGCAACAAGGACCTCTGAACCGTTCTATTACTTAGTTTCTACATTGTCCAATATTTTGACGTTGAATTTCTCAATCTGCTCGGCCTGATTTTTGACCGAGATTCCTTCCTTCAATTTTGATATCACTAAATGTTTGTCAATATCACAGTCCGTTCCCCTATGAGATCGCACGTCTACGATGTTTGATTGCCTCCTCAGGTCGATTAGAACGTGATTATGGGTCATCCCATAAGGGGAAGTCCAATTAACTATTAATTAATATCCTGAATATTTTTGCCTGTCAAATGTCCTTTTCACACTTTTCTACGTATAAGTGATTTTGACGAAAGATAATTTACAAGTATATAAAAATAGTTATTTTATTTATTAAAATTGCTTTGGTTTACATTTCATTCCACTGTGTTTGTTCCTTGCTCAACGTCTTATTTAACTATTTCTCTTTGCTGGTTGAGTCTCAATGCCAGTCTAGAGTTCCAAAAATCTTGGTGATTGTGGTCAGTAAACTTCTGGACCTGTTTGATGTCGTCCATGTTTTTGAAATTTACTGTGAACATGCCATTAAGGAAGGCATCTTTTTTCGGGTATTCTGCACGGTACAAAAAGAAGCCTGAAGTCCTTTGTGACGAAGCCATTAACAAGATTTCTGGTGATGCATATTCCCATATTTTGTGGGCTATTTCACGAACGTATTATTGTGAAATGGAAAACTAACTATTAGCCACCGTCGTTTATGATCCGTAACGAGGTTTTTGTTACATAATGTTGCTTAAAACGTCCCTTTTCTGCTTAACTGCTCAAACAATTTGCGATACACTCCTGGTGTATACGCAAGTTCCAATTCTCTGCAACAGACCAGAAAATGTTGTCCTCTGTGAGGGAAGTTTTGAAATATTTCATTTAAAGCTCCCGTTAGAAGCTAACATTGCGAGAAATATCACAATAATATGATTTGTCTTTTATCCAGGACAGCTGTCGGAAATAAATACGAAATTTCCCGGGGAGTTTCAGGTTAGTGGTTAGTGATGTTATCCAGTAATAAGAACACATTTCTTTGGATCTTGTGTTAGCTTTCCCTTCATGATGCGGATAAAATTGTAATAATATTTTTCGGTCTTTTAGTCAGAATTGACGAAAATAAAAATTCTTTTGCCCTTGAAGCCTATGTGTGGGACCAGTGGATGTTGCACTAAATCCATTAAGATATTCGACCCAACACGTAAATTTGAAAATTATTGGAGCTTAGGAGTTAAGTGAGAAGCCACGGTGGTCTAGCGGTTAGAACGCTGGCCTTGTAATCCTGGGGGTCTCGGGTTCGATTCCCGGCGGTGCCCGAATTTATAACTTGTGTTGGGCAAGGCCGTGGTCTAGGCAACACGGAGTTTTCCTCCGTGGCATCCCAACAATTACTCCATGCACACACAGAAGAAGGCAATGGCAAAACACTTTAGTTAACATTGCTTTCCATCTCTGCCTGTGTCTGCCTTAGCAATTCTCTGCTTCTGAATTTCCCTCCAAACTCGTACATGCTGTTAGATAAACATATACACTGATGACGGAGGCAACAAGGACCTCTGAACCGTTCTATTACTTAGTTTCTACATTGTCCAATATTTTGACGTTGAATTTCTCAATCTGCTCGGCCTGATTTTTGACCGAGATTCCTTCCTTCAATTTTGATATCACTAAATGTTTGTCAATATCACAGTCCGTTCCCCTATGAGATCGCACGTCTACGATGTTTGATTGCCTCCTCAGGTCGATTAGAACGTGATTATGGGTCATCCCATAAGGGGAAGTCCAATTAACTATTAATTAATATCCTGAATATTTTTGCCTGTCAAATGTCCTTTTCACACTTTTCTACGTATAAGTGATTTTGACGAAAGATAATTTACAAGTATATAAAAATAGTTATTTTATTTATTAAAATTGCTTTGGTTTACATTTCATTCCACTGTGTTTGTTCCTTGCTCAACGTCTTATTTAACTATTTCTCTTTGCTGGTTGAGTCTCAATGCCAGTCTAGAGTTCCAAAAATCTTGGTGATTGTGGTCAGTAAACTTCTGGACCTGTTTGATGTCGTCCATGTTTTTGAAATTTACTGTGAACATGCCATTAAGGAAGGCATCTTTTTTCGGGTATTCTGCACGGTACAAAAAGAAGCCTGAAGTCCTTTGTGACGAAGCCATTAACAAGATTTCTGGTGATGCATATTCCCATATTTTGTGGGCTATTTCACGAACGTATTATTGTGAAATGGAAAACTAACTATTAGCCACCGTCGTTTATGATCCGTAACGAGGTTTTTGTTACATAATGTTGCTTAAAACGTCCCTTTTCTGCTTAACTGCTCAAACAATTTGCGATACACTCCTGGTGTATACGCAAGTTCCAATTCTCTGCAACAGACCAGAAAATGTTGTCCTCTGTGAGGGAAGTTTTGAAATATTTCATTTAAAGCTCCCGTTAGAAGCTAACATTGCGAGAAATATCACAATAATATGATTTGTCTTTTATCCAGGACAGCTGTCGGAAATAAATACGAAATTTCCCGGGGAGTTTCAGGTTAGTGGTTAGTGATGTTATCCAGTAATAAGAACACATTTCTTTGGATCTTGTGTTAGCTTTCCCTTCATGATGCGGATAAAATTGTAATAATATTTTTCGGTCTTTTAGTCAGAATTGACGAAAATAAAAATTCTTTTGCCCTTGAAGCCTATGTGTGGGACCAGTGGATGTTGCACTAAATCCATTAAGATATTCGACCCAACACGTAAATTTGAAAATTATTGGAGCTTAGGAGTTAAGTGAGAAGCCACGGTGGTCTAGCGGTTAGAACGCTGGCCTTGTAATCCTGGGGGTCTCGGGTTCGATTCCCGGCGGTGCCCGAATTTATAACTTGTGTTGGGCAAGGCCGTGGTCTAGGCAACACTGAGTTTTCTCCGTGGCATCCCAACAATTACTCCATTCACACACAGAAGAAGGCAATGGCAAACCACTTCTGGATCATCTGCCAAGAACGTATATGAACAGGTCCCAGTCCGAGAAAAGGATGGAAGGATCCTGTTCATATGGACCTGTCGACAGACAGAACACTAAATAAATAAATAAAATAAATAAATAGGAGTTAAGTAGACGGTATCCAATTAACCTTCTGATACTGGGGATACTGGGAACGACCCGTTCTTCAAGTGCCTGAGCACTGCGGGTCCCAACTATTATATTATTATTATTATTTATTATTTATTATTGACTGCAAATGGGTTTATACCCGGTGGCAGTGTCCTACAATAACATACAAAACAATGAGACAGAACTATCACAAGGCCCACGCCAACCTTCTGATATATTTTGCAAAACTTGAACAAACTTTAGCAAGATTGATTTGAATGGGATATGAGCCGCTTTTATATAAGTTCTTGATAACAATAATATGCAATAAAAAGTCTCGTTTTGCATATACTGACACGTGACCTCTTGAATCCCTCGCATGCGTTTATAATTACTGTGCCATTCCACGCCATGTGAATTGTGAAACTGTTTGAAGTGTCGAGAGATAAACATTCACTGTCAGTGTATATAAATCCTGGAAATGGCCCTCAGGTCGCTGCCAGAAACCGGACAATTCACTTGCAGGCAGCCATTTGCCTCAAGTCCTACAAGAAATAGAGCGTGCTTTATGCCACGTGTGATCGATCGGATAAACCAGATACCATCAAGTGGACAGACCCGACTGACTGCTGGGTTCTCCGCATTTTTCTATGGCGACCCGTGGGTGGGATTAAATAAACGTTTACCATCACCCTATTCCTTGTTTATCGGATCATTTTTACTTTTTACTTTCTTTCGAAAAAGCAAAAGAACTGATAAATTGTGCTCCCGAACTTGTACGTTATCCAAAATTTCGCCTCTCCTATCCTGTTTAAGCCTAAAAGTCGCGTCTTAAGAATACCATATTATCGACCTCACGAAGCACAGTCCTTCTTTGAGTAGCTAATAGACGCTTGGCTTATCAGCTTCTCAAGTTAAATGAAATTACGTGCGTATAAGATTTGACTTTTCAATGACTACATTTGAACTAAAGAATTTTCTGATTTTAAACGTAAAAATTGCAGTAGTATGGGGAAACCTTTAGGCCTCATTCATCATAGTCAATTTGACGAACAGTGCCCGGGAATCCTTGAAGGTATATAAGATTTCCTTACGAATTATGCATGATTGGACACAGAGGTACGAAAGAAACTGTGACGCTTGGTAATCTGGTATGGTCACCCACAGACGTCAGACCGCAACAAAGTTTGTTGCGAGTCATTTAAGAGCCGAACTCAACCAGTGACGCCGTTGACTTTAACAAAACTTCTTTTATATTTCCGTTAATTTATACGATTTTAAGTCGAATTAACCTAAGTACTAAAATATTTAATTCTGAAATAACTAGACATCGAATGTAATGACTCAGATTATTTTTCTCATCAAAGTTAACAATTTTAATTCTTCCTGATTTGCGCCTTCAATTTTTATTTTGCCAGGAAGTTGCTCCAAGGTTCAGCAAGGAAACAATTTCAGAGCCAGTGACTATAAGAAGCGAACTGCATATTTCTATTTTCAAATGCAAAGTGGACCATCTGTTGAATTCAAGAGAATTATTATTGGATAAACCACGTTTTGAATATGAATATGAGCAAACAGAATTTCCATATATGTGGATGGATAAAGCCAGAATCCGACCAATGAAAGTGAACATAAAAATGCAGACGTGTTTTGTGCTATATCTACATAATGCATTACGCCACACGACCCTCCGCTGTTAAATCTCTGCCAGCCACTGATGTGTGCGTTGCGGGACGGCGACCTCGTCCCAAAATTTGAAGCGATGAAACCAAATCCCATAACAGGGTAGTGGCCTCACGCACAGTCCTCAGTCCCTCAAAAATAGTAACAGACCACTTTCTTACACATTCCGCGCAATTAATCGTTTAAAATCATTGTAAAATGTGTAATTCGGCATTAGACAGATGCAGAAGATAACACGGCTTCATATAAGAAACATAGTTAGCGTTAAGAGCTGATACATCCTGAGTTTAGCCAAACGTTCTCCGTGTTTTACGAAAACAGAAAGATCATTAGCGTTTTCAGAAGCGCCCACAATCGAACTCCGCCTTGATCGACTTGAATCCAATCCACAACTTCATTCTGTTGTCTGCCCCCTGATTACCGAAGTGGTCCATCTCTTCAAATCAGGTTTACCAAATAAAATATTTGGAAATATTTCTATCACCTCTTGCCTTATATTTATTTGGACCAAATGTATTCCTCAACACTTGATTCTCAGATAAATTTCTATCCACATTTCTTTGAGAGTCTACTTATCTATCCATCTAAGGCGAGAGGCTAAATTTCGAATCCCTACAAAAAATATAGAGTTTTACTTTATTTTTACATTTTCAACATAATTTTATAAATAAGATGAAGCTCTCTGAACTGAATGTATTTTTGGGTTTACATTCACGTTTGTTTATACTTACGGTAAAATAGAGACTGTTACATTAAACTTAACATTTACTCATTAAACGTAGGCGGTTATGGTCTTCACCAATTCTTGTCCTTAGGTCTTCGCGGCTGGAGTTCAATATTTAAATTTGGCTTTTGGGTAAAAGCCGATATACGAGGTGCGATCGGAAAGTTTCTAGACTGCGCCTATAAAAACCCGTACAATTATCTCAGGTATTAAATTCATCCATCACCCTCGAAGTAGTTCCCCTGGGAGTGAACACAACGATCCCAGCGCCGCTGCCAAGCCTGGAAGCATCCCTGGAAATCTTTCTTTGTCAGCCTGTCAAGCACCATCTGCGATTCTGCCTGAATCTCTTCTATCGTCTCAAATCTCCTTCCCTTTAGCTGAATTTTCATCTTTGAGAAGAGGAACGTTGTCTTGATGCGTCGCATGTGGAGTTCTTCCTTTAGAATCAGCTGACAGGTCCCAACAATGTCGCACAAGTCGTTGATGGTACGACGTCGATCTTCGTAACATTTTCGGGCGTTGTGCTCGAAGATGGTCGTCCAGAACTCTCGTCATCATCGACAGAGGTTCGGTCATTTTTAAAACGTGAATGCCACACCAAAGTTTGCGGACTCCCCAAATGCTTGCTTTAGCATTTCATAGGTTTCCGTAGCCGTTTTGGCGAGTCTTTGGCAAAATTTGATGCACACGCCATTCCGAAATCGCAGGAGGGTCGGTGTAATGCACTACCAAAACGCCCGTAACTAAGAAACAAATGCTAATTCGATGATGCCGGCTGGCAAACTGATTCATTATGAATGTAGGCCGCACCACCTAGCGGCAGAAGCTCGTACTACATCCGGTTCGCTCTCTATTGACACAGTCTTGAAACTTTCCGATCGCACCTCGTATAATAGGACTGTACTGACATGGTGTTCTTATAAACGTTTGGTCACCGGCCTTTATAACCCGTGCAGAAGTTGCTCATGGCTGCTGAAAACTTCCCTTTTCTGCTATCAAGCGATGCTCTTTGGGTGTATACACCCTATTTATTTTGTGTAGAACTTTTTTAATAAGACCAAATTTCCTGTCATAGAACAAGAAAGGAGTGCCCTCTGACAGCAGGGAAGTACTGAAAGGTTTTGTTGAATTTCCCATTAATAGTTGACGATGCAAATAGTCTGGTAAAGACTTTGTCTGGTCTTCTATTAGCTTGGTCTTCATAATGCAGGTTTGCACACTGAACCAGATATGATTAGAACTGTCTCAATAAGGACAGTGAGGTGACGGGGCATGGCGTATAAACTTTTTTTGCCTGAAAGGAAGAGACAACTTTAAAAACACAGTTGTAGATTGGAGGACAATATTAAAGTTGATCTTAAGAAAATAGGTTTGGAGAATTTTGATTGGATTCTTATGGCTCGAGATAGGCGGTCTGTTGTGAATACGGTAATTAATGTTCGTTTTCTATAAAACACGAGGAATTTGATTGGTTTCTAAAAAACTGCTCTGCCCCACGGAGTTAGTTACGTTCGCAGTACATCGAATCCTGGCAGGGTTTATATTTGACTCGAAATTATGACTCTTTGCACTGACGCACGTATGATTATTGCAGGCTCCCCGCAATGGAACAAATATGAAGTTATTATGTGTAGGCGTACTGTTACATTTGATATCAGTCTGTGTCATGATCGCTAATGGAACGAAACTCTTAATCACAATTCAAAACAGAAAGTACACCGTTCATAGTAAACACGTCGAGTACAGCACACACCAAGTTTACTGCCGCACTGTGTTTACGATCTTACACATCGACAGCTACCGTCATTCGCCAAGGTGATTCCTAAAGTAAACTGTACTTAAAATGAGCACGCTTGTTCACATTCAATGAACTACCGTTTATAAATTTTGTTGTTTACAGTTGTTAAACACCCAGTTGGTCGCCACAGGAATTAAACCGTTCCTATGCAACGATATGGCGGTCACTTTAATCGCTTTATGCATTATTAAACCGTTTATGTTGCGTGAATACGAGACTGAGAAAAATATTGATATAAAATTATTTTTTGAGTAAGGTGTCTATGGAGTGTTAGAGAAAATATTGCGTTGTGTGTGGCATGAATAAGGAAGATTATGATGTGATGCACACACGAAAATGTTCAGCTGAAACACGTTATCTTTCCACCTTTCTGAAAATTCCTAAATATTTTACTAATTGTAAAAACATCTGATATAACATATAAAATTACATATTTTATAGTACAAGGAGTCTGAAAAATGAGGAACCTTAATATGAAAGCCCTCCACTCGAAGCGATATTGAGCCAGTTCTATCCAACTCTTTCTTGCTCTATCAAGTGGATATATTCTTGAAAATTTTCACACTCTGATATCAAATACATTCCTTTTCCGACGAAACAGATTCTCAGATTCAGACATACAAATAAAAACTATTTTTTATCGTATTTTTGTTACAGACAGCAAAGGACTTGGAATATCCAATGATTTTACTTGAACAGTGCCAGAGTAAGACTGGTTATTATTATTATTATTTAGTGTTCTGTCTGACGACAGGTCCATATGAACAGGATCCTTCCATCCTTTTCTCGGACTGAGACCTGTTCATATACGTTCTTGGCAGATGATCCAGAAGTGGTTTGCCATTGCCTTCTTCTGTGTGTGAATGGAGTAATTGTTGGGATGCCACGGAGAAACCGGGGAAGCCCCCGGAGGAAAACTCCGTGTTGCCTAGACCACGGCCTTGCCCAACACAAGTTATAAATTCGGGCACCACCGGGAATCGAACCCGAGACCCCAGGATTACAAGGCCAGCGTTCTAACAGCTAGACCACCGTGGCTAAGACTGGTTATGAGGCTGTAATATAAGGAAAAAGCTCTTATGGTTGTTTAAATATAATATTTGTGTTGTTATAAATTGGTACATGTGCACCCTGGTGAAAACGTTGTTACTTTGCCACTGTTCACTGGGGTGGAGCCTACAAATCTGGGCCCTCAGAAAGTTCCAAGTGCTGGAGGAAGAATCCTTTTACCACATTCTCTGTCAGTGATCATCGTTGGTTAGGCTTAGATCAGAGATCATCGGCTGTGACGATCGGTTGAGAAAAGAGGCGACTGTAACGCCACCCTTTAAGCAGGATGAAAAATAAAATTCGCCTACCTTCAGTAATTCAAGTCTTAAGCTTTATAAGCATTTTTCGTTATTCTATTTTTCCACAAGCACATACAATTGTGAATATTAGTGAAGCTCATTTCCACTTCATTTAATTCAAATATAGAACATGTTTAGCATTTGACATGACTTTGAAAAGTATAATTTATTACAATTGGGGCATTTTGGTTCGCACGTAGTTTGTGATCCGAAAACTGATTCGGGGACACACAAAACATCAAAGAGTGCCTCGCGTTCGACACGCCTGCCCTGAACGATTAAAATTGATATTTCGTGTTGATACAGAATTTGGGGCACCTGAATAAAATAACAGCCTGCGGCTTCATTGACCGTGCGTCAATTTTCTGCATGGACCCACATTTATTTCTCGTGGCTAGGGTGTTCTCAGAAGCGGTGGAGCCCGACCTCCCCTCTGCTCATATTTACGGGGTCTCGTGTGAAATGTAACCGAGGTCTAAACTGGGTCATTCAGGTCATTCTAACGGTGAAACCTGATATATTTTCAGCTTTGCACTCTGATTCCGAAGCTCCATAGTTCGGAACTTAGAAAGAGGGGTAATTTAACATAATTTCGAATTAACTAAAAACTTTCGAATCTTTTGAACATATGAGCACTTAATTTTGTAAAAATGGGAGATGCTGAATAAGAGCTGTGTTGTATGTTCAAATAATAATAATATTATTATTATTATTCAATTGAATTTACTGTACGTCAGTGAATTGTAGAAAAATGTCTTATCGATTTCACTCATATAATGTTTTTATTTAATTGTATAAGAGAATGTTAATGTTACTGTCCACTTTTGTTGTAATTATTCTACGACTACAATTAGAAGTATTTTGCTTACTCAGTTTCATAAATATTCAAGCCCTCACTGCAAATGGGCTCTCGCTTTTTCGGCGAAAAATTTCGCGTCTGTAGTTACTAGTTCTGCCACTGCTGCGACAATCCGAACGCCTCGTCCTTTTTCAACTCACAGGGGAGATACGTAGAATAAATTCGCCACCGGATCGTCGTTTCACGCCTTTTTAAACCAAGCACGTATATTATATCCAGTTGTATAAAACAAAAAAGACAACATTGTTTATTTTTATTCGTTTGCCTTATAAATAATTCAGAATGCGTCTCCCCCTCTTAGCCCCCCATAGACGTTTGTGGACAGAAATGCTATTCATCATTTGAGAGTCAGGAATAAGTGTTTCGATTCACCGCCGCGGTTCCTTTTTACTGCCTGTAATAGTTGTATTTAACTTATGAAGCCGGAGTTCGTCTAAATAACATCCAGTTCGTACCTCAAAGAAAACACAGAAATTCACCATTACAAAAATTAGCTGGTTAATGCTATTTAAGGAAATAGTCGCTGTTTACAGTGACAATTGTATGAAACACACAATTACAAATGATTTATTGATAGTTAAAGTGGGTGAGACATGTAGATGGCACTGGGCCTAAATAAAACATGGATACATATTTACAAAACGCTGTTTGAATTAATTCTGGCCTGCGTGTATAATGTAAATAATGTGTCTCATATGTTAAATCCACGGTGGTCTAGAGGTTAGAACGCTGGCCTTGTAATCCTGGGGTCTCGGGTTCGATTCCCGGCGGTGCCCGAATATATAACTTGTGTTGGGCAAGGCCGTGGTCTAGGCAACACGGAGTTTTCCTCCGGGGGCTTCCCCGGTTTCTCCGTGGCATCCCAACAATTACTCCATTCACACACAGAAGAAGGCAATGGCAAACCACTTCTGGATCATCTGCCAAGAACGTATATGAACAGGTCCCAGTCCGAGAAAAGGATGGAAGGATCCTGTTCATATGGACCTGTCGTCAGACAGAACACTAAATAAAATAAAAAATATGTTAAATATCAGTATAAATAAACAGCAAACAAACTACTTTAAAACTGGGCTGTCAATAACTATCTTCACTCTCCTTTTTTTTCAGAATGAAGGTGCAGACAGACAGAACGACTACGTATTAAACGTGAGACGCAAGTAGAAGACGCCATCTTTGGTGAGTTTTGAAATCAAATTTTAAAGCCCATATATGTTCCTTAAATCCTCCTGTGTCGTTTAGCAGTGTTTAGTCTATAGAACTAACTTAAGTCCAAGCTTCGAATAGCACCCCCTATACTAATTTCAGAAATAATTTCACTTTTGGTTAATTTTAAGCGCCTTTTTACATTACGATAATTGCCATCTGAGTGTTTCATAAGGAGGTACAATTTCCTCCATGCAGCAGGGCACATCAGGAACTTAAAGTCCATCAGCTGCTTATGATATTTCCTGTATTTTATAGACCCCAAATACAGATTGATATCCTCAGAAGAATCTGCCACTGGACTCTATCCTGAGGCAGGTTATTCCAGTCTATCCTGTCACAAAATATTCACTTTATGCCCACTTTAATATTATCCTCATCTATGTCTAGGTCTTTACGTGATCTCTTTACTTCAAGTCTTTTGACAAAATATTTTTGTGTTACCCATTTCTCCATGCGTGCTTATAACCCCGCCCATATCACATTCTCAAACTTCCATCGCCTTTAATTATTTCTGGTGAAAAGTACATATTTTGGAAATTCACCATTCTTTTGCTTTCTTTCCCTTGAGATTAGACATCCCCCTTAGCACCCTACTCCCAAACATAATACGTCTATGTCCCTTTGGAAGCTTAAGATATTTAGTGTATGAAGATACGAACTGAACGGAGTCTACTGAAAACATGGTCTGACGGAGGTAACTTCTCTCTCTGCTTTGGAACGAACCGTTAGTAAGAGCACTTCTGGTGAAAATCAAGTTAGACGTGGACTTGGAAAGTGGACGTTATGACGAGATTATATCATTTCACTTGTTAATCAGGCGCGTATGAAGCCTCTCCGCAGGGCGTCATGTCATGTTCTCATAGCCCACAGATATCCGAGTCACTGAGCATGAACTTCAACGTATAAATAATGTGGAAATCGATCTGCTTTCAAGGAATAACCCTCCTCCCCAACCCTGCATACTGACTATACGTCATTTGACGTCAAAGCTGTCACTTCGTCCTGAGTCAGACGAAGGTCTCGTCCACCGAGTGGAGTGCGTGGCATGTCTGCTGGTGAGAGGTGTGTCGGGGAAACGTGGCGTAGAAAACACGATATACGAGGCGCGTCCCAAAAGTAAGTTTCCCTGGGGCCGTTTACAGAAACAAAACACAATTTCATGGATATATTTATTGCAACAGATACAGCAAGTGTCTAGCTATTTTTCAACATATTAAACACCAGAATTGAGACATTTGTCATACCGTGGGACCATCCCGCGCCGCTTGTTCTAAATGGCCCGTCGCTAAAAATTGTCTGCACCAGCGACGCACCATCTGCTTGCTCATAACGTTAGGCCCATAGACCCGGCACAGCTGACGATGAATTTCGATCGGCGCTATGCTCTGTGCATTCAAAAACTTTATC